>VYZS01043219.1:1840-20806 GCA_013400695.1 Neodrepanis coruscans | reverse complement strand
TGGTAAAACCACCACAAATGTTTGAATTAAACAGGATTTTTAAAAGTTCAAATATAGAAAATAGAAATGAATTTGCAGAAGCAATTGAACTAGGTCTCTTATATAAATACAATATTTTCTAATTAAACTGAGAATTCAGGAAGGCCATCTTGAAATTAAAAGGATTAGGAACATACAAATGTCAAGACTGGCAGTTCATTAGCCTTAACAGTCTCTTTGAGATAAGATTTATAACTTCTCCTTTTAGTGGGTCTGATAATAGTAGATAATTTTTTTTATAAAAACAAAACAAAACTGAAAAAGCACAGAAAAGTATGATTTATAGGGGTTAAATAGTTTTTAAAAAATATTTATTGAAAAAGAGATAAAAAAACCTGTAATGACTGTGGAATATATTACAAAAAATTTAGTGAAGCCTGTAGGGAGCAAGAACCTAAAATAAAAATAGTATGCTCAATTTATCTGTTGAAAATAATCCTGAATTTTTGGAATTATGATTCCCTTGTTAAGGGAATGAGAAAAAAAAATCAGGAAAAAATATTTCCAGTCTGGTTTCCCATTCCAAGATGATTTAATACTTTCATTTCATTTTGTTACTAAGACTATTTCATGTCTTATTAAAAGTTTTACAATAGAGAGTGAGAGTCTTCACCCTTTAATCATGCAAAGAAATATAAATGGGTGTCTTTTATACAGCAGCTGATATGGCTTCTCAGTCCTTCACAATTCAGTCCTTCTGATTGAATGTGTGGCAGATTTAACCTCACTGCCCAGTCCACCAGAATCCTTAATTATTTTTAAAATGCTTGGTTATCTCATTATCTGGACTTGTCTCCCTGTCTGCATTTTGAGCTCCTTTTCTTTCATCTACAGGATGAGACCCAAGATAGCTTACCAAGAATACAACTTTTCAAAACCATATATTTTATCTTCTACTTTCATATTGCAGGGAGCAGTTTGGAAGATCCCAGTCTTTTTGTTTCACAGATATGTTTCTCTGTAAAATACCTCATTTTAATTTTGTCTGTTAGAGTACATTGTCTGTGCTTAATTTATTGTGATGCTAATACCATTATCATATATTCTGTAGGCTTAGATAGTATGCAATGAAGTACTCTGTTCTTCTGAGGATATTTTACTATTTTTATGAGAAATGCTGAAGGTCTGAATTTAGTTGCAAAGGTCACCGATTCACAGATTGCAAAATTGTTAAATCTAGTAACAGCAGGAAAAGTATGCTGTTGCTGTATGTGTAAATGTCAAGTCTGCTGTTGAGAAAAAAGGCATGAACATAATCAGAGATCTCTGCATGGGTATAGAAGAAACCAATTAGAAGACCTTTATTGTGATTTCTGTGATAAGGAACAAGAATAAGCATGTGTACGGAGTGCTAATTTCAGCTAATATCATCCTTGGCCTGGTTCTTGTCAACATCTTTACTAAAAACTTGGACACAGGACTGGAAGGAACACTAAGCAATGTTGTGGACGACTCTAAATTGGGAGGAGCTTTCAACCCAAGAGCAGAGAGGCCCTGCAGAAAAACCTTGACAGATTAGAGAGATGGGCAATCACCAATCATATGAAGTTCAACAAGCGGAAGTGCCAGATTCTGCACCTGGGACAGGACAATCCTGGTAGTGTGTATAGACTGGAGAATGAGATGCTGGAAAGCAGTGCTGCAGAAAGGGACCTGGGGGTGCTGCCGGTCAATGGCAAACTGAATATGAGTCAGCAATACCCTGGCAGCCAGGAGGGCCAACAGTGTCTTGGGGGCATCAGGCAAAGCATCACCAGCCAGTTGAGGGAGGTGGTTGTCCCGCTCTGCTCTGCACTGGTGTGGCCCCCTTCATACTGAGTGCAGTTTTGGACACCACAACATAAAAAGACATTAAGATAAGAGACAGCATCCAAAGTAGGACCATGGGGATGGTAAAAGGTCTTGTGGGGAAGCTGTACGGGGAGTTGGAGAGGTCACTCGGTCTGTTCAGTCTGGAGAAGAGACAGGGGAGACAGGGGAGACCTCATTGCAGTCTACAATTTTGTCATGAGGGGAAACAGAGGGGCAGATACCGGTCTCTTCACTCTCATGATCAGTGACAGCACTCAAGGAAATTTCATGAGGCTGAGTTGGAGGAGTTTTTTGTCAGGAATCAGGAAAAACTTCTTCAACCAGAGGTGGAAAACCACCCAGGGTGGTTGGGTACTGGAACAGGCTCCCCAGGGAAGTGGTCACATTACTGTTGAGAATTTTCAGAGTTGTAGGATTTTTAGTTTGATATGAAATAAAATTTAATATAAAGTTGTTAAGGCTTGATGTTCAGGATTTATAGAACATAGGGAGTAAAAATAATTCTTGTAATTTTAGTGGTTTTTTTCTTTTCACAGAATAAAATATAAAGTTACTGTTCTCTAAAGAATTGTGGAAATCAGTTGGTAGAGGTGGTGGGAATGAATATTCTGGAACAAGAATATAATTTAAGTACATCAGCTGTGTACAAGCTCTTTAGCGGGAACAGACTTTTAAACAGAGCTGGGACACAACGTTTACCTCTGACAATATTTTAGTATGTATAGTACATTAATCTTTAAATGGCTGTATCTGCTTTATAGTTATGACTTACATTTTAAATTTTATTCAAAAAGAAATATTTAGAATTCAGATAATCTGCAATTCTGAAGCATTCCAGTTGTTGACAATTTTCACTGTCTCCTGAGGGTAAGAAAACAGCCTTTGCATCAGCAGTGAAATAAAATCAAAAAAATATTTTTCTTCATTGTTTTCTCGCAGCAACACCACTGCTACGAATCCGATGTTGCACTACCACTCATGATGACAAACCTGTAGTGGCTGGAAGTTTATTTGTATGCATTTCTGATGATGATTGTTAACTATTGTGCAGAAGACTCTGTAAACTGTTTTCACAGGAGGACACTCCTGAATTGCTTCCCTTGTTTCTGAACCAGAACATTAAGATAGCACTGAATTTCTGAGATCTTCCTATGCTATCCTGTAAACTTATTTCCTTAAAATGAATTTTATTTTAAACTAAAGCACTTTATTACTTAATATGTAATTCTTTTTTTAATGTTCAGAATATTATTTTACATCAACAATAACATATTCCAGTAAGCAAGTATAATATATCTTCTATTTTAAATAGTAGAAATCACTTGGCTTTGGTTCACGAAGTTTCAAGGAATGCAGTTTACAAGAAATACACAGAGTCGGGTAAAAAATGGGGCCACATGTTTGGGATTCTTCTCAAATTAATGTTGCTTTGAAATTTATTTCTTGTTATTTCAAGTGTGCCTTTATTAAAACAACAAACTATTATTACCTCTACCACAATAAAGAACAACAGACAGCATCCTGTAGTTGATCATCGCACAAAATTCTAGCAGAAATAATGGTCTGAGGCCTCAGTAGCACACCTGTAATAAAACCACAGTTCTTCAGGCTTCTTCTCAGACTGGAGAAGAGTAGGTTCTAGGAAGATTTTATAGCAGCCCTCCAGTGTCCCAAAGGAAGGCTAGAGGGATTTTACACAAGGGCATGTAGTGATAGGACAAGGGGTAATGGCTTCAAAACTGAAAAAGCATAGATTTGATTTGGATATAAGGAAGAAGTTCTTTACTGTCAGGGTTGTGAGACACTGGAACACATTGCCCAGAGAAGTTGAGCATAATCTATCCTTGGAAGTGTTCAAGGTCATGTTGGATGGGGCTTTGACCTTAACCTGGACTAGTAGAAGGTGTCCCTGTCAATGGCATTGAGATTGGAACCAGGTGACCTTTAAGGTCCCTTCTCAAATAATTCTATTATTCTATGATAATATTCATATGCACACTAGTAGTAAGCAGTCTTAAGAGATAATAACACAGACTTATACAGAAGAAAAACAATCAGGGTAGGGAATTTGTATTTTTCGTAGTTTCATGGGTATTCCAACTACTGATGAGTCTATGTGTAGCTACACAAAAGTTGAATTCAATTAAAGCATTTAATGACTTTCTCCAGTCTGAAATTTGGGTGGCTTAAAGGTAGCCAAAGACATCTCATCTCCTCTTGATCTGTACTGTATGCTATAACTGCTGCAAAGCTAACCTTTACTCTAACCTGTACTCAGGGCATTAGATACAAAAAAATATTCTGAATTAGGATCATACATTAATAAATTGATTATTGCTTTATGATAGCAGGAACAATCTTACCTTAAAGAAGAAAATAGATTGAATCTCTTTAGGCACGTCATATATTGTAGAAGATACATTAAAAACTGCTTGATTTAAAGTCAAATATGATGAAATTTTTCTAGTAGAAGCCTTCTTTCTGAAAATAGTGCATCATAAATTTGGAATTAAGATTTATTTAAGATTGACAGCTTTTGATTGATCTATATTTTTCAAAAATGTTCAGGTCTGATTTGTTAGTTAAACAATTTGTTGTTCTAGAACCACAAACAGAACTTTGAAATAACGTTCATGAAAGTTGGTTCTGACTCTATCTGCTAATTTTAAGAACACTATTCAGCTTGTGGTTAAGACATCTAAATGTAGTGATGGCATTCCTACTTTATATTGTATTGACACTGACTGAGACTCATCTGAGATCTCCGGATGGGGCTAATAAGTGTAAACCTCTCCCATTCCTTTTCAATGAACATTTGATTTGGTTTGTGTTTTTTTGTTTGTTTAATCATATCTGTCTATGATCAAAATACTCCTACTAGAGCTGCATTCGCAACTTATAAAAACAAACCAACAAAATAATCCCTCCCTGAAAAAATCTGTGTTGGTGAAGACTCAGGAATGGGAACAAAAATCTGAAGTAAATATATTGATTTTGTGCAAAAGAAGACAAGTTTAAGGGTTTTTTGGGTTTTTTTGTTTGTTTGTTTTTTTGGTGTTTTTTTTTATTTTTTCCTGGTCTTCCTAGTCATATATAAGAAAATGTTCCACTTGTCCATTTCTAAATAGGTTCTTTAGGACAACATGGTTCCAAATCACTGGCACTGAGTCCTTGCAGAGAAGAGGAATTCAAAGAATTTCACAAATATTTGGTATTTCTCAGGACGGCATTCAGTGCAGTCAAAGTACTGGTTCTGAGTCCAAGGAGCTTAACTCTGTTCATTTCATATATATGTTCAAATTAGCACTATTATTTCTATTGGCAGCCCTGGCATATATATATCATATTTACAGGAGTTTTTGAAGAGTTCTTTCATTTGGGTATTTTTTGTTTATTTTTTTCCTTCAACCTTGATATTAATTTGCAAACTGTGAATAAGTGATAGTTAATGACCCTTCCCTAAATATAATATTGAAGATTAAAAATGGGACTCAAAGAACGTATTTTCTTTTTTCTGTTCTCAAAGTCAAGAGGCATTCTTCCTGGATTTGATGTTAAAAAAAAAACAAACGATATTTAGTAAACTCAATTCAAATTACACCTTCATGTGAACCATTTAGTGTAATTTGGGCTGCTTATATACAGCTTTTTTCTGAATATAATATAGCAACTAAACAATATTTATGTCAATGACAGATCACCCCTTGCAGAAACACATTCATGGCACATTTAGCACAGACCAATGGCATGCATTTTTTATTACAAGATTTTTTTTCAAGAAATCTTTCTATATTAATTTTTCTTATTATTGAATTCTGCATTCATTAAGTGGAAAAATGAATTACAACCAACGCGTCAATTTCCAAAATATCAACTACCACAAATATATATGGTTTCTGACTAGATAATACCAATTCATATAGGTAGAGATATAACCATGAAAAGAGATTTGCTTTTATCAGAGTTATATTTTTATAAATATAACTCTTATAAACACAGTTAAAATAATTTAATAATGCTGCTGTTTGATGTTCATATTTCTAGAGATTTGACTGCTGACAAGAAATTTTTTATAGAAATTTACCTAAGCTCATTTGCTTTACAAGAGCCTTGTGAGAAATGGAATGTAGCCAATAACCTAGTGAAAAACTCATTCCGAAACTACCAAATAAATAACTTAACATGACTTGATTTGATGAACCTAGAAAATTCTTAAGTGTTGTTAGTTAAAACACAGTTTGATCAAAGATAGCTTTTCAACTGAAGAAAGAACAGGCTCAGTCATTTGTTGGATTTCTGGAGTTAATACTAGAAGCATCATCACCACAAGTACAGTGAAATAAAATTATATTGACTCCTGAGCCCCATAAAAATGTCAAATAGAGGTTTTATTTG
This sequence comes from Neodrepanis coruscans, assembly GCA_013400695.1. Lineage (NCBI taxonomy): Eukaryota > Metazoa > Chordata > Aves > Passeriformes > Philepittidae > Neodrepanis > Neodrepanis coruscans. The sequence goes on along the minus strand of VYZS01043219.1, from coordinate 14,560 downwards.
TAAGAGGTATGTAATAAATACAAAATCAAATTACAGACATATACTTTCAAATGGACAAATCATAAATCCACCATCTTGAAAAACAGTACATCAATCATAATAGAAACTATATGATCAATATATGAATTTTTAAGCTGGTTTAATTTAAAGGTTAGAGTGCAAATATGTCATGTATATTGTTGTGGTTTTACACCTCTGGGGGCGTGGTACTGACAAGAAAGCTCAATAGAAACAACACACAAAAAAACCACAAACAACAAACTTTATTCTACACACACACAGAAAACCGACAATGAAAACGCAAAGACAAATTAATCTCTTCTGGGGCCAGCAGCTAGTGAGGGAATGTGCTAGTGTAGCGCTGGGTCCTTGCTGGAGTCTCCTGAAAAACACCAGGAAAATTAAAGGAACCCAGCCACCCACCCTCCCTTTCCCCAGGAAGGAATACCACCGCTGATGGAAAGACGTGGTCCTCAGCCTGCGCCGCTGCTGCTGGACTCACAGTTCTGTCCGCGCCACTGAAAAAACTCAGCGCTCAGATGAGCAGAGGTGTTGTCCCGACCACCACTGATCCCAAAAGAGAAAAAATGGCCACTGCACTCGCCCTTTTATAGGGGACCAATCTCGCGCAGTCTTGGAGCCCTTCCCGAGCACAGGTTGCTCCTGGATTGGAAGGTCAGTGCCTGGGAACCACCCCTAGCGAGAGGTTCTGCTACGAGCCAAAATGGTGGCGCAGCTATGCGGTTGATCCCGAGCCAGGGGACACGTCCCCCCTGTGGCCCCACCTGGCATCCCGGGGGCCTGATACTGGGCCTCCCCGACTCATGCCAGCCCTGGCCACTCGCCGCAGCGGCCCCTTGGCTGCAAGAGGGCCACTGATAGCTCCGCTCCACTCCATGCACACGGGAACCCCACTGTGCATGTGCGCAGCACCGAGCCAGGCCCAAGCTGGGGNGAGTGCCTCAGCCAACTATAACTACCATCTGAAAAGCTGAAAATAAATACCTTTCATTGCACATAGTTTAACTACAGCTGTTTTCACAGGAAGCATTTAAATAATCAGCAGTATATCAAAGTTCCTATTAGGCCTTCTGGATTACTTCTTACAAATTATTAAAATGTATGAACCACAGTGCGGTCGGCGAGAGGAAAACTTCGACAACCAACGTGATTGATAGCAGTTCTCCCTTTATTGATAGTACACTATACATTTTTACAGTCTATCTACATGAATATGCAATTAACTACATGAATATGCATACAAGGTTTGACCTACTCAATGATTTAAGATTACTAAATGCTCTAAGAATGCAGTTGCTTGGTCTTGCTCATTAGTGGTCTAAGTCTTAAGGCTACTCCTCTTACACCTGCAAGGTCAAGCAAGCCTTTCTTATCTTCACACAGCTTGTTATTTTCTAAGCTTAGCTCTCAAGGATGACTTGTTTGTGTTTCTAGCTTCTTTGCTGACAGGCTATGATTTTGCAGTTTCATATTTAACATGGAGTAAGGCCTAGTTATGCTAACCAGGCCTTTGCTTGTACACTTTTGCTAGGGAGCCAAAAGCATGGCTCTTAAGGCATTCTTTGACACCACAGTATAATTTTAAGTAATTTAGCATGAAAAATATGTTGAGTATATCTGGTATTCTGTCAATAATTTCTAGTTGCAAAATAAAAAAATGGACATTTTTATAAATATGCAAATTACAGCATATGGAACATACCTGCAAAGCATGAACCATAAATTCAGATAGAATTTAGGATCTATTAAAAACTAAAAGACTGATAACTGATGAGAACAGATCAGATGCTGGGCTGCAGCACATCACAACAATCTTTTGTCTTCATCTGACAGAACTCTGTTGAGCTGGAAGACTCACTTTAACCCTAGTTTAAGTGGTGACTAAGAGAACATACATTTAAACAACCTTCTCCAGGTTTTCCATTTCTTCTATTTACTTTTAGAATAGGGAGAACTTACGCTACAGACTGCAGAGACACTAACCAGTGACTAAGAGAACTTGCTTATCAAATACTTAAAGTTGAGTGTTTTAAAATTCCCTCTTTCCTTTTCCTTTGGAAAATCTAAAATGTTTTCATCAGAAACAGTAAGGTCAATACTTCATATGAATTATGTAGAATAAATATTGTTCTTCATAATGTCCTTATGTTACCCTTATTTTTCAGTGGGAAAATTTGGGTTTTTTTTTTTTGGATATTTAGATTCAATGAAAATTGAGTTCTCCACTTTTCAAAAGTAAATTGTTAGGAATTCATTGTGAGGATTACTTCTTCAGTTATTGCCGAAAGATAGTAGTAAAATTTGAAGCATAATTAAAGTCTGTAACAAATTAAAAGCAACTGACCTGATTTGTACAATAATGTACAAAATATATATTCATAAATGCATATAAATATTTTATTCCTGTAACTAAGCTAAATGCTGCACAATTTAACTTCCTTAAAACCCTGCGATACTATTCACTTGTAACAGAAAATCAAATTAGGAAAAGTTCAAGCCAAGTCATTTTCAGAAACAACACTGTTTCAAATAGACTTGAATACTTTCTCCTCTTTAATCCGTCAAAAGCTACCCTTACATTATGAAAGATAAATGAAAGACTTGCAACTGAACAAACTGTTTCCATTGAGTGTTTGTTTGTGAGTTTTTTGTGTTTCTAACACAAGATGTATTTATTGCTTATAATGTTAAGTAACCCTATCAGAAGATATTTGGAATTTGATTTAGGCAGTATGTAAAATTTACAACAGTTGTTATAAAAGTTAGTGGTTAGAATGCAACATGAAACAACTATCTGGAAACACATTTTTTAATGTCAGGTTTTCAAAAATAAACTAATTCATGGAAAGGCGTGTTTCAACCGTGAAATATAGGATCCAATTATTAGCTGAGAATTTTTGCTTCCATAGCTCTAAATATGATTTGATTTGGAGGGAATCCTATTGAGGAGAATGGTATTTAAAAATCCTTGGTTTGCATAGGACACTATCATCTAGAACACTATTGAAAAACTCATTGAAATTAAAATTCTTGCCTTCTTCAGATGTTATTAAGTAATCATTGTGTAGCTTTGTTTCTAGGTACTATGGACTAACCATTTATTAACATTAGAATTCTTTATATTGCTTTGTAAATGTAGCAATTTTTTGTAAATACTTTGAATTTTCTGAAGACTACTGGAACCCCAAAACTACAACAATCAGTATCAGAGCATTACATATGAATGCGCTAAGAAAAATGCACTTATTTTTTTCAAGTCTAGATTCTAATATGTGTGGGAGGGAACTGTCTTTTCAGCAAGCTAGTAGAACTAAATGTGTTAGTATGGTGCTTTCAAAATTGTGAATGAGAAGCCTTGTCTTAACAAAGTGTGTGTGTGTTCTGGGATGCTGGAAATAGTACAAAATAGTCTTTGATCAGTGCTTGGAGAAATAGTGTAATGGGAATACTGACTATTATATTTTGTGGTTTTATCTTCTATACACAACACCACAATTGCTTTCTAATGTTCTACAAATAATCAAAGCAGGTAGTTAGACCAGTTCTGGAAAATTTTGCCAGTGTTCAAAAGACCCTATACAAATATGAGAGGAAAAAAAAGTTTATCCAAAAAAACATTAAATTATTGATTGTAAAGGCTATTTAAAATGCAAAAATTGCCAACAGGAAGATAATAGGTGGCTAAACATGTATCCACAGGGTACCTATCTCCAAAGAAATCCTCTAATCATAAATGCCATTAATTCTTTATATCATAAATCTCATCCTCTTCTATATTTTAAATGTAAATAAAAAATTAAGCACTCTATAAAAATATGTATATCAGATTCATCTTAAATATAAGGCTTTGCCACTGAAAAAGCCCTTTTTCAGTGGCTTTTTTAAAATTCTTCAGATTCATTTGAATGCTTTTTTGCTTCTTTCTGCAGTCAATGCTGTACACTTCATGCCATTTACAAAGGGTACAATTTCTTTCCCCTAAGTTAATGTATTTAGTCTTTAGGGCCCCTTTATATTAAAAGTAATTGATTTGTTCCATATAACATTGATCCTTTTGGCAAAGGTCACCTTGAGAAAACTTTTCTGCAAGGATTCAACTCAAGGATTGAAATAATTGAGAAGACTAGTAGGCACTGTAGCATGAAGAACCCTTCACTCTCTGTGGATATCTACTACAGAATAAAATTATCAGCTCTCAAACTTTATTGACTATACTGAACAGAATTCAGACTATAATCTATTTCACATGCAGAAGTTCTGTAAAATTTGCCAAATCAATGACTATATCATTTAGTGAGGTTGCATGATCCCTGCACAAAGGTATTCTTGAAGATATTCACACGATATTCTTCACATAGGAAGATTAGAAGACACATTTCACCTCTTCAATGAATAAACCCCCAAAATATATTCAATTTTTGAATTTATTGCTCTTTCCTTCTACAATTATTTAACTTTGCACTCCTTAATTAGACATAAGAGAAAGATCGGTAAACCCAGATAGCAAAGAAAATTGAAAATTGGTTACTCAGAGGGTGAGCAGGAAGACAGGGAAAAATTTAAAAGAATTAGAAAATTAAACAGAAGCAGTGACAATGAGAGACATCTTATGAGTTTCCTGCTTGGATTATGTATTATTTAATCAGTGACAAAATTACTATGCACATTTGATGTCTCACCATGGGAACACAATAGCCATTGTGCATGCTCACAATTGCCAAAGCAACATGGCAAAGAGAATACACAGAATAACACAACTGAGTAATAAGGCTGTTTCAATAATTGAAATTCAGATGGTGAATTATTAAAATAACAACTTTTATATTGTAAAGCAGCAGATACAGACAATCTAGTTAAACTGCATATACATACCACTTCTACTCAGAAAACGATTTGTAAAAAGCTACAGATTCTAGCTTTTGATCAAAAGTTTCTGAATGTCACAGAAGGAAATACAAAAATGCAAATCAGAACATTTGGGTAAAATATCAGGATTTAGGGATCAAGGAATCTTTCAAGGCTGAAAATGCACAGCTGAATCCTCACAAGCTAAGCCTATGCTAGCGAATTTACTATAAATAAGACTTTTGTCTATCACTGGGTAACTCTGTGGAAAAACCTGCATTCATACTACTAAACTATTCAGCTCCTTTACCCTCCAGGACATCATGAATACATTCACAGTGCTTTTTAGGAGTCATCCGTAGTTGGTGGTAATTACACAACAGTCCCAAGAAATGCTTTAGGAGAATGTCACTGGCACAAGCTTTTCATGAACCATTCTAGAAGACTAGTAGCATATGAAATACAGTGTCTAGGAGCATTTCCAGAAACTGTCTTATTTACTAATATTGTTGTAACCAGAAACTAAACTAGCTTAGGCAGCTTGCACAACTGTGCATTCAATAAACCTCTCTACCTGCTCATTCTGTAATTTCTGAGTCTGATGGCTGGAATATTGAGCATGTATTTCACACTCATTATTAAGTTTTATTCTGGCATGCTGCTTTTCTGTACATTAGGATATACTAATTGGAGACCACTTCCTATCTACTGCAACATTTCATAATCCTAGGCCTACTTGTAAAGTGTGAAGATTAAGATATTGCTTAAGAAGGCTTCATTAAAAATGCTTGATAGTCCACTATATGATTTTCATTTTAAGTTGCTTAGCAACCTTTCTCTAGTATCAGTCCCTGCGTACAGATTGGCAAAAGGCTCTACAAAGGGAAAACAGAAAATCAAAGAAAGAGTGAGATAGCTGAAAGAAAAATCTGCATATAAAGGGATTAATTTATTAAAATTTATTTTTGTGAATTTGTGCATGCTTTTTTTTTATTTGTGCACTGATTATTAGTGGAAGAGCAAAGATGCTATTGTGGTCTGTGTACCTGTGCAGCTTAAGATGATTCCAGAAATGAATGGATTTTAAAAAAAAATTTGAAGAAGAGAAAAGGACTTGCAGCATAACAGCTGCAGACTGAAGTATCTAAATGCAAAAATCTATCAACTCTTCCTTCAAAGTACCTGAAGGGCTATTTAGTTATTACTGCATGCTTTTTAGAAAGAAAATTTTTGAGTCTTACTATGTGACTCCTGAGGTTCTTATTTCAGATGCCCATTCAGTGTACTCACTAACAGTATGAGAAAATTTAACTTAAAATTTTCTCCCCCTTTTTATATCGTACTAGATGGAATTCAGCACCTGAAGACAGTGATCAGAATAAAACACAATATTATTCAACTATCAGATAATAAAAATTTAGACTAATAATATGGGAAGGGTTGTAAGCAGGGGGATAAAAGCAATAGAAGTATGACAGCTCTCATAAACCATTTTTTCTTTATCCCTTAGATATTCCACATGTCAGAGGGGTATAGACTCAATTACTAATAGCTACTGAAACAAAAGGCATAAATTAGGATTTACTTTAGTGACATTTTGATTTCTGAGTCTTGTGTTTAAGCCTCTGAATTCTCTGTCTTGATAAATAAAACTATACCTTTTGTTACTATACATTTTGATTGGTTTTGCTGCAAGACAAAGTTACCTCATGTAAATTTGGGCTAATGATGAAGGTCTCATTGTGCTGATCACCTGAAGCAAATACTTTCCACTTAGGTAGATGATTCAGTGCTGGTTTCTGTGCTTGGGGAAAACCATCTACAATGATGTTCCCCTGGGAGCTTAGTCTGTATTACTGGTTAGCCACAGAACTTCAGCAGTTTACCTGGTTGGAAAGATGCTGGCACCACTACAGGAAAAAAGTCTTTGCTGTCAGATCTGTGAAGAGATAATGTCATGGTAGAAATATGTCAGTATTGAATTCTTGCAACAAGTTCTCTTGTTGTCTCAATGCCTTCTCTGAGTGAAGGCATTTATTGCAAGCAGTACTCCTGGCTTCTATATCCTCATCCTGTATACAGTGTATGACAATGAAAAAAGAGAAAACTGTATATATCTTGTCTATATATAGCATTGCTTATATAGCATTGTTTATATATCTTCCCAGACGCACTCAGAACATCCTTTATATGTCCTTTGACAACTCCATCTGCCCCTAGTTAGCCTCTCTCCTCCAGTCTTTTATCATCTATTATAGGTTTTCTACATGCCACTGAGTAAGAGAGTAATCTTCAGCTGCCAGTGTCTGTGTGTCCTTATAGGAACAAATTAGTCATGTCACTCATCAACCACACTGCACTATGGACAGCAATTGTAATATTTATTGGCTGAACATACGTGAAAGCTGCATGATCTACCTAATTGTTTTTGTCTGCGACAGATGAGAACCACAGTGTCCAGGTGTACTGGGTTTTGCAAACTTTCTGCTTCTGTAAGACCAGAAGCTCTGACTCTTCTTTCAGAACTTTCTTGCAAAGGCTACAGCTTTTTGCCCATGAAAATTGAATCCTCTAGTTTCTAGATACTTCATCTGGGTAAGGGGAAGGAGGTCTTTCTAGCACAGAAGGGAAAACAAACCTCCAAGGCTTGTGTTTTGTTGTTTTGGGTTTTTTTGCAAAACAGAGTAATGAGGGATTTGAAGAAGGAGGAAGACTGAGTAGAAATATGGATGGAATGAATGGGAGGAGGAAGTTTTACCGTGATGCTCTGCAGCACTTTTCCCTCATGTTGCTGTGTTATCATCTTAATAAAGCTGAGTCACCTGAATCACTCCAGCTGAAGGCTGTCTCTCCATAATATCTTCCATTGTGTAAATAGGGAAACAGAATATCTGCCTTTAGGCAGCTATCTCATGATTTAATGCAGTTTTGAAAAAGCAATAGCCTAAACTGAGGCTTCTGTTTTTAGGCAACTGAATCACATCCTAGTAGAAACAACTGGAAGTACAGTGAGTGGACATGGTGAGCCAAAAGATCACCCTGAAGCATCTTTCTCAAATTTCCCATAATGAATATGAGAATACTTTATATGATAGCAAAAATATACTATGGTTGAGCCTTTAAGAAAAAGAATCACAGGGAAAAAATCTCAGAAAAAATAATCATTACTACTGTAACAATTAGCACCTGAGAGAGGAACTACAAAGCCTCTGAATCCTACCTAGATATGTAAGATATGTTAGAAAGCAATGTTAGTTAATGCATTATAGATGCTGTACAGCCATCACAGCTCTTATTATCACATTTTCATTTGCTGCATTTGGCTAGAGTCTGGAACACTGACATTTAAAACTAATCTATTGGGAGAAGTGCTTCCAAGACTAAAATTAAAATTTCTTGTATACTTTTCAGGAGTACAGTTGGGAAGCAAGATATTATCTAGCATCTAAATATGTGATTAAACAAAGGCTCCTTAATTATATTATACTCATTAACTCATACCCATAATAAATGCTCATCTTTGATTATTTATAAGATTGAATTCATGTTGCTGAATAATGTGCTTCAGATTATTTCTTTTTAAAGCAAAACCATTACTGTGCATTTTGCCATTGTAAATGTAGTGAGGTGGTAATAACTCAATGTATTGCAGGGCTGAGGGGTTTTTCTTTAAGATGGAAAACTAAAAATTATATTAGTATAATTTTATGCCAAGTTTATATTAATGAAGATGACCAAAAATGCCTTGCAAAAGGGAATCATGGGATTTATTTGAGGGGGACTGTTCTCAATAAAATCTTATTCCAGCTTTTGATCAATGCAAGCCTTGTTCTTGCAGACCTGGAAACTTCTAGGCAGGTAGGACTCTCTTGTCTTATTTTTCAGTATATCTAATTGTGTTTTCAACAATTAGATGTGAGTAGATATATTCATATATATATAAAATATATAAATGGTATATTAATATCATAATACTTAGGCTGTTATCATTCTGCTGTTCTTGTGTCCACAGCATCAACAGATGATTTCATTTGTTAGTTTCTCTCTTGTTTGTGAAAAGTCATGAAATAAAATTTGCAAGTTAGACCAAAATTTGCCCTTTAGCTATAACTATTGTATAGTGGGGTAGGAGTTCTTAGCTTTTGCACTTAATTCATTAACTCTTAGGGTGGTCCAGAAATTCCCTGTGAAGCAGTCTGCATAGTTGAGATAACAGACTGACTGGAAAGAAGTTTATTGACTGGACTCAGAGTACTGGAGAATCACAGAATATGCTGAGTTGAAAGGGACCCAAAAGAATCAGTGAGTCCAAGTCTTAGCCCTGCACAGGGCCATCCCCAAGAGTCACACCATTGCCTGAGAGTATCATTCAAACACTTCTTGAAACCTGTCAGGCTTGGTGCTGTGACTGCTTCTCCTGGGAGCCACTTGCAGTGCCCAGCCACTCTCTGGGTGAAAAGTCTTTTTCTAATATCCAACCTAAACCTTCCTTGACACAATTTCAGGCCATTCCCTTGGGTCCTGTCACTGGTCACTACAGAGAAGAGACCAGTTCCTGACTCCTCTTCCCCTCATGAAGAAGATTTATACTGTGATGAGGTCTCCTCTCAGTCTCTTCTCCAGGCTGAACAGACCAAGTGACCTCAGCCACTCCTCACATGGCTTCCTCTCAAGGAAATCTTAGTCATCTTCCTAAAAAGGCATTTGACGGATTTGCAGAGGAACACCCCAGGTCAGAATTTCAAACTCTCCCCAAGATTTTTCCAGGTGAAATATTTTGTCCAGACCGGTCTGTATGATCAAAGTGTTGACTGACACCCTGGGTAAAAAACCTGACCTTTTCAGAAACCCCAGGTGGTTCCTGTGCATAACCAATCGGCCTTTGCATAAATAAGACTCTTGTAAACAATCACTATAAAGTGTTCATGCAGATAGACAAATGGTCACATATGACAATCTGTCATACATTCTAAGGATAAGCAGAAGATATTTTTCATGCAGCTTAAGTAATGAATTGTACACATACTGGAGTGGTCACGTACGTCAAGGGGCAGCAAAGAACAAGGTTGCTCCCTGAGGCAAGGTAAGCTGGGAGCCAAGTGTGACACTAGCACAGGTCCCGGGTAATACAGTCATGGACAGGTACAGTCACAAAGCACCTGATCTAGGCAAGCAAAGCAGGGATGGTCGTATGGTGGATGTAATGTTGGAAGATCCAGATGAGGCTGCTAGGGCACTGAAACCCCCGACAACATAGAAATGTATGGTAATGGGATTAAAAAATTTTATCAAAAGAACAGTCTGAGGACTCTCAGATGTAAACATTGCTATAAGCACCATCATAATCTGAACAGTGACTGACCATCCTGTCTGAGATTTCCCATGTGAGTGTTACTCTCTGCAAAGATCCCAATAGTCAGTCTTTCTTTCTTTTTTCTTTTTCTTCCCTTTCTTTTTTCCTTTTCTTCCCTTTCTTTTGTTTCTTTCTTTTCCCTCCCTTCTCTTTTTCTTCTTACTCTTTTTCTTTCCCATGGAACACTTAATCACTGCTGAAAAAGTTCCTCTCTGATAATCCTCTCTGATTATCAGACATAGCAGTGGGCATTAAGGAAAACTCACTGGAGAATGTCTGGCATGCAAGCAGTGAGAAGTTAACAAGCTCTACGTATATAAAATTATTTTTTCTTTTATTTGAGATATGTATTATTTTACAGGTCAGCTCTTAGGCCAAAAAAAAATTTTTTTTACAAATAACTGAAAGTACTTGTATCCTCTCTTTTGTTCAGGTTTATTTGTTCTTAATGGACAAGCTTATTTATTTATATTTGTATTTTGTTTTTTATACATTACAGTCAGCATTCAATGATTTTTCCTTATTTTTGCCATTTTTTCTGAGAACTAGGGATTCATTCTTTCTGCTAGTTTTTTAGCCTTTTATTTTTTACTAGAATTTTTTTAATCTATTTTATGATTTAAAAAATGAACTGATTTTTAGTGTAAATTCTGTAAAGCATTAAGTTAGTAAACAAAGTATCCTATGAAAGTATGACACATCAAAAAAAAGTTGTTTCAACTTCTGAAACACAAATTTCTGGTAATGTAACTGAATCCATATTCTGAAATAAGTACACTGAGATGAGGTTGTTACAGTCAGTATTTTAGGGTAAGATTTCAGTAATATATAAATAATGTAAGATTGCTGATGTGCTGTGTTACTTAGCCTGGTATAAAGTTGTGTAAATAAAGTCCATACAGAAGTAGAAAACTGAATAGTAATAATGTAGCAGAACCACATTTTCTCCAAAACTTGTTCACCATGCATGTAGGTATCACATACCAGAATGTATATTGCCTTCCTAGTCTGGCTAGGGGTTTTTTATTCAGGTTTTTTTTAGTTTATAGAGTAAGACTAGAACTGAACTTCTGAAATAATAGATTCAACTAACATGAACTCTATCTTTGTTATGATGTAAATTTATCCTCTTTTCTCCTTTGCCACCATGGTATGTTATGCCGTTAGAAATCTCATACTTATATCTATTTTTAGCAATTCTGTCTTACCATTCAGATAAAAAAATACAAGCAAAATACAAAGTTAAACCCCATTCTGTCTGTTTTGAGTTACTTCAGGGGTTTTTGTTTGTGGTTTAGATTTCTGCAGTGTTTGATTTTTGGCTTGTTTTGGTTTTTTCTTTCTGACAGTGAAACAAAGCATAGAACTTTTAGCAGCAATACCCTATTACTTGCAGTTTGCTTTAGGTATGAGTACAGGTCTGTACTTAGAATCACAGAATTGTTTAGGCTGGAAGGATCATTAAGATGAGAGTCCAACCACTAACAGCACTGCCAAGTCTACCACTAAACCATGTCCCTAAGCATTCTAGCTACACATCTTTTAAATACCTCCAAGGCTGTTTACTCAACCACGTTCCTGGGGATCCTGTTCCAGTAGTTGACATTATGTTTGGTGAAAAAATATTTCCTAATATCTAATCTAAACCTTCCCTGCTGCAACTTGAGGTCATTTCTTCTTCTTATCACCTATTATTTGAGAGAAAATACCAATCCCCACCTTGCTACAATCTCCTTTTAGATAGTTCCAGAGAGCAATAAGGTCTTCACTGTACCTCCTTTTCTCCAGCTCTCTCAGACACTCCTCAGATAAAACTGTCAAGGAGACCCCTCCATTAAGTCATGGGGCTGAGGAGAGAACCCCCTTGCTTGCTAAATTTCTTCTCAGAGAAAGGTCTAGGTGTGGCAGGATCCAACTTGATCAATGAGTACAGGGGGATGATCACTGCCCTAGTCCTGCTGGCTACACTATTTCTGATACAAGCTAGGATGCAATTGGTCTTTTTGCACGCTGATGACTCATGTCCAATTGCTGTCAACCAGCACCTTCAGGTCGTTTTCCTACCAGCAGCTTTACAGCCACTCTGCCCTCAGCCTGTAGCACTGCATGGGGCTATTTTGACCCAGATTCAGGACCCAGAACTTGGCCTTATTGAATTTTGTATAATCCAGCTTGTTCAGATCCCTCTATTGTACCTTTCTACCCTCTAGAAGATACACATTCCTGCACACCTTGGTGTCACCTGCAAACTGAGCGTGCTCTTGATCCCCTCATGAAGATCACTGATAAAGATATTAGATGGGATTGGCCCCAATACTGAGCCCTGGGAAACACCACTGGAGACCAGCTGCTAGCTGGATTAATTTCCATTCACCGCCACTCTCTGGGCCTGGCCATTCATCCAGTTTTTTTCCCAGAAAAGTGTGCACCTGTCCAAGCCAGTTTCTCTAGAAGAATAGTGCAGGAAACAATATCAAAGGCTTTACTGAAAGATAGACTGC
>VYZS01043196.1:16591-28815 GCA_013400695.1 Neodrepanis coruscans | reverse complement strand
ATCGCTGTTTTATATGGAGTCTAGTCCTCACAATCTCAGAGTCCCTCCCAGGCGCAGGTCACCTCCAGATTGCTAAACGGCACCCAGGAACTGCCTCCCTGTGAGATCTCACCACGAGGCAAGATGGCGGCGCTTCTCATTGGAATGCCACGTGGCCAGGGCCCGAGGGGGGATGGAGGCCTGGGCACCACCACCGGGCTGCCCTCAACCCGCGTGAGAGCGGCAGCCACTCGCGGCAGGGGGGTTCCCCTGCTGCGAGGGCTGCCGATAACTCTGTTCAGTGCCACATTTGACGCACACAGGAACCCCACTGCGCATGCGCGCAGCACTGAGAACTGCCGAGCCGAAAACCTGTCTGCACTTGGCAGCAGTTTTCTGCTGCCGCCAGCATTCCAGGGCAGCTCTGTGCCCGTGGCACCGCAGCAGCTGCCAGCTTGGTCGGGCCATCCCCCGCACCATGCGGACCGGTGGGGGGAGGCAGCAGGTGCTCCTGCCGCCCTGCCAAGCCAGCGGGGCTTGCCTGCAGCACGGGGTGGCTCTCCAGCTCAGTGCCGGCAGCCATGGGACGGGACGGTCCCATCCCCGCGGCAGCACTCACTGCTGACCTGCCACTCTGTTTGCCTGTCTTGGTTTTATAAACATAAGAAAGGCAAGGTTTAAAACACCCCATGCCCCCTTCCCAGAAAGCCCCTAAAAACTTAAAAACCGCCAAAAGCCCGTCCCCTCCAGAAGAGGGAAAAAAATGGAGAAAGGAAAAACAGTTTTAACTTCAGGAACTTTGTTTCACCCCATAACAGTAGGCAAGACTGAAGCCCCCCCTTCGCCTTCTCTTCTGAAGGCTGTAGAGATCGGTTCTTTCAGCTATCCTTGTATGTCTTGTGCTGCAGCCCCTAACCATCTTTGTAGCTCTCTGCTGGACTCACTGAAGTATGTATATGTTTTTCTTGCCATGGACAGCCCCAATCTGAACAGGTATTCCAGATGTGATCTCAGAAGTGCTAACAGAGGAGAAGGATTACTTCCCTGGACCAACTAGCTGTACTTAATATAGCCCAGGATGTGGTTGCTTTTATTCAATTTGTTGTCTACTGGGCTGACTGGATCCATTTCTGTAGAGCTGTTTCCTAGACAGTTGCTTCCCAGGCTGTACTTCGGCATGGGATTATGCCATCCCAGATGCAGGACTTTGCATTTACTACCGTTGAACTTCACAATATTCAGGCAGTCAAATCCTGTTCAATGTCTTCATTAATGACCACGATGATGGGGCAGAGAGCACCTTCAGCACATTTGCTGATGACACCAAACTGGGAGGAGTGGCTGATTTGGCAGGAAAGCATCTGAGGGTTCTGGTGGACACCAGATTGAACATGAGCCAGCAATGTGTCTTTGGGGCAAAGAAGGCTGATGATATCCTGGGTTTTGTTAGCAGTGCTGCCTGTTAACAGGTTAAAGGAGGTGATTATTCCTCTCTACTGTTGAGGTTACATCTGAAGTCCTCTGTCCAGTCCTCAGAGAGTCCAGCGAAAGGCTGCAAAGATGATGGAGACTGGAGTGTCTTTCCTATGGGGAAAGCTTGAGCCTGAAGAAGTCTCGGGGAGGATCTCAAGGTACATACTGAAAGGATAGATGAAATTAGATGGAGCCAGGCTCTTTTTAATGGTGCTCTGTGACAGGACAAAAATCAATGGGCCCAAACCAAAACAAGAAGTGTTCCCTCTGAAACATCAGGAAACACTTTTTTACTGTGACCAGACATAGGCACAGCTTACCCAGGAAAGTTGTAGAGTCTCTATCCTTGGAGATGCTGCCTGGACATGGTCCAGGGCAGCTGGCCCCCTGCTTGAGCAGAGAAATTGGATCAGATGACCATCAAAGGTCCATTCCAGTCTCAGTCATTCTGTTGGTCTGTTTCTCTGTCCTGCCCAGGTCCATCGAAATAGCAGCTCTCCCCTCCACTATATTTATCACTTCCTTCTCTTAGGTGCTACCAGTAAAGTTTTGAAACTGCATTCAGTCCCATCATCCAAAACATTAATGAAGTCACCACATAGTATCGGTTTCAGAGAGACCAATGCATCCAGGAACTTTAATAGTCTGGGTATGACAGTGCTGGAGCAACTGTTTATGCCACATTGAGAGCAATGCTAAAACTCGCACTATGGAGTCATAGACTCTAAATTTCCAGACATCTGGTTCCCTTGTTAATTCCTTCTCCTGAAACAGAATCAATCACAGAATGACGGGGGTTGGAAGAGACCTCTGCAGGTCATCTTGTCCAACCCCCCTGCTAGAGCAAATTAACCGGGAGCAGGTTGCACAGGTTCGCGTCCAGGCAGGTTTTGAATATTGACAGGGAAGAAGACTCCACAGCCTTTCCGGGCATTCTGTTCCAGTGCTCAGTCATCCTCACAAGTAAAGAAGTTATTCTTCATGTTCAGGTGAAACTGCTGTGCATCAGTTTCTGCCTATTGCCTCTTGTCCTATTGCTTGACACCACTAGGAAGAGCCTGGATCCATCCTTTTGACATCCTCCCTTCAGATACTTACAGACATTGATGAGGTTCCCTCTCAGTCATATCTTCTCAGCCTGAACAGGCCCAGCTCCCTCAGCCTTTCCTTGTAAGAAAGATGCTTTAGTCCCTTAATCATCTTCGTAGCCCTCCAGTAGACTAGCTCTGAGAACCCTGTGGCTTGGAATTTCCTTGACCTAAGAAGATGAAGGCATTTTCTGCATGAGTCTCTCTTGGCTTGAGAGTGGCAGCCTCAGCTGTGCTCAGCAATGCTTTGAAAGGAGCATGTTGTTTGGGTTTGAATTTGGACATGTGGGAAAGCTCTTAAGTCACTCAAAGTTGTGTGACTCAATCTTTACATCAGAATGTCTTTTTCCCTGAAGGGACCCTTACAGAGATTTATTTCATGCTTCACATGTGAAGATAGTGGAACCAAAAATCTGGCTGACAGGTTTTCTTTTTCAGTAGAGCCTGTGTTATGTTTCAAGCAGTAAANCCGTTGAACTTCACAATATTCAGGCAGTCAAATCCTGTTCAATGTCTTCATTAATGACCACGATGATGGGGCAGAGAGCACCTTCAGCACATTTGCTGATGACACCAAACTGGGAGGAGTGGCTGATTTGGCAGGAAAGCATCTGAGGGTTCTGGTGGACACCAGATTGAACATGAGCCAGCAATGTGTCTTTGGGGCAAAGAAGGCTGATGATATCCTGGGTTTTGTTAGCAGTGCTGCCTGTTAACAGGTTAAAGGAGGTGATTATTCCTCTCTACTGTTGAGGTTACATCTGAAGTCCTCTGTCCAGTCCTCAGAGAGTCCAGCGAAAGGCTGCAAAGATGATGGAGACTGGAGTGTCTTTCCTATGGGGAAAGCTTGAGCCTGAAGAAGTCTCGGGGAGGATCTCAAGGTACATACTGAAAGGATAGATGAAATTAGATGGAGCCAGGCTCTTTTTAATGGTGCTCTGTGACAGGACAAAAATCAATGGGCCCAAACCAAAACAAGAAGTGTTCCCTCTGAAACATCAGGAAACACTTTTTTACTGTGACCAGACATAGGCACAGCTTACCCAGGAAAGTTGTAGAGTCTCTATCCTTGGAGATGCTGCCTGGACATGGTCCAGGGCAGCTGGCCCCCTGCTTGAGCAGAGAAATTGGATCAGATGACCATCAAAGGTCCATTCCAGTCTCAGTCATTCTGTTGGTCTGTTTCTCTGTCCTGCCCAGGTCCATCGAAATAGCAGCTCTCCCCTCCACTATATTTATCACTTCCTTCTCTTAGGTGCTACCAGTAAAGTTTTGAAACTGCATTCAGTCCCATCATCCAAAACATTAATGAAGTCACCACATAGTATCGGTTTCAGAGAGACCAATGCATCCAGGAACTTTAATAGTCTGGGTATGACAGTGCTGGAGCAACTGTTTATGCCACATTGAGAACAATGCTAAAACTCGCACTATGGAGTCATAGACTCTAAATTTCCAGACATCTGGTTCCCTTGTTAATTCCTTCTCCTGAAACAGAATCAATCACAGAATGACGGGGGTTGGAAGAGACCTCTGCAGGTCATCTTGTCCAACCCCCCTGCTAGAGCAAATTAACCGGGAGCAGGTTGCACAGGTTCGCGTCCAGGCAGGTTTTGAATATTGACAGGGAAGAAGACTCCACAGCCTTTCCGGGCATTCTGTTCCAGTGCTCAGTCATCCTCACAAGTAAAGAAGTTATTCTTCATGTTCAGGTGAAACTGCTGTGCATCAGTTTCTGCCTATTGCCTCTTGTCCTATTGCTTGACACCACTAGGAAGAGCCTGGATCCATCCTTTTGACATCCTCCCTTCAGATACTTACAGACATTGATGAGGTTCCCTCTCAGTCATATCTTCTCAGCCTGAACAGGCCCAGCTCCCTCAGCCTTTCCTTGTAAGAAAGATGCTTTAGTCCCTTAATCATCTTCGTAGCCCTCCAGTAGACTAGCTCTGAGAACCCTGTGGCTTGGAATTTCCTTGACCTAAGAAGATGAAGGCATTTTCTGCATGAGTCTCTCTTGGCTTGAGAGTGGCAGCCTCAGCTGTGCTCAGCAATGCTTTGAAAGGAGCATGTTGTTTGGGTTTGAATTTGGACATGTGGGAAAGCTCTTAAGTCACTCAAAGTTGTGTGACTCAATCTTTACATCAGAATGTCTTTTTCCCTGAAGGGACCCTTACAGAGATTTATTTCATGCTTCACATGTGAAGATAGTGGAACCAAAAATCTGGCTGACAGGTTTTCTTTTTCAGTAGAGCCTGTGTTATGTTTCAAGCAGTAAAAGCTTGAAAAGAAAGGACTTTTCTCCAGGTTATTTTTCTCACATACCTCAGACAGCAAGTATGTGCATTCACACAGAAGCCTATGGCATTGAGGTAATTTTATCTTCAGGTCATTTGCACTGAAACTGAATGAACAACTTTCCTTAAAACACAACACGGCATAGAATATAGAATTTGTTGTCAAATGTCTAAACTTGCATGTAAGTGAATAAATATGGATTGGGGGGGTATAACTTTTTAAACCTCTGCAGGAAATATCCTCTGGGGATAAAAGCACCTATTAGCAGCTAGTTTGGAAAAATAAAATAGTTTTAATTAGAGAATAAATTGTTCTCTGAATATTTGCTGAGGGAGCTTAGGTTTTCTAAGTCCTCAGATATCAAGAGTCTTAAGAGTACACACTGCAAGTGGGAATATGGAAAAGATAACTGGTGAGGAAATGTGAAGGATGTTTCAGTTGGCATGATTTTTCAAGTAACAGGCACTCAGCTACTCTTCATTGGGAACCACGCTGAAATATCTGTTCCAAATGGATTTACAGGAATGCTGCTATTTTTAATCCTAAAACTATTTGAAAAGGAAAGTTGTCTAAAAGCAGTTTGCTCAGATCATGAATTATATTATTCTTAACTTGACTGCATAAGTAGGGAAAATTTCAGCAGGTAATGTTTGAAAATATTGTAACTATAAAAAAAGAATTCAAGTAAACAATTTTGCAAACTTCACTTGTGCTTAAAAATTTTCTGCTAAGTAACAGCAGCCTATGAAAGCATGGCACTTACTTGTAGCACTATTAATGTTTCCAGGCGGCTGTAGCTACCTGAGCTACAGGATTATGCAGGTTGGGAATATTTATATGGTGGTATCATATAGAGATGACATACTTTTGGAGGGGTTTTAATTACAATCATGGGTAAATTTGGTAATATTTTATATACTCTGAGAGTAGACTGTCCTGTTGACTTATTATTTTAAATTATTCAGGAATCTGAAGCTTTGTTCCTCAAGGCAATTAAAGCCAATCCAAATGCTGCCAGTTATCATGGTAATTTGGGTAAGAGCCTTTCTAACTCTTATCAGCTGTATTGTTTATTTGCTTCATATTCATTGTGTTTTAAAAGAAAAAGCAATCTTTTGAGCCTTCTTCCTGCTGGGCAGATTTCTGTTTTGCTTTCTAGAAGAACTGCCAGCCAGAAGAACAGGGCACTAAACCAGAAAAGCTGTCACACAATATAACAGATCAAGAGGGCTGCACAGTCCAGCCCAGAGGTAGCTGCACTTCAGTGTCTGCAAATTGGTTCATTTATGCTATGCTTGTAACCCGCAATGAGCTCATCAGATAAGGGCTGCCATTTATGGCTGCATTGTAATTCAGTCATTCATCATTCCCACGCCAGTTCTGATCCCAGGCTCTGCTCCTGCATTTGGCAACAGAACAAGCAGCTACTGTGCCACTAGCCACTGACAGACCCTCACTGGAAACAAATGCTTCAATGTTATTTTCCAAGTGATTGGCAAGATTGCACATTATTCAACAATATTGCTAATGAATTTCCTCATTGATCTTCCAGCTGTGCTTTATCATCGCTGGGGAAATCTTGACTTAGCAAAGAAGCACTATGAAGTCTCTCTGAAGCTTGACCCTATGGCACCTGGAACCAAGGAAAACTACAACCTCTTAAGAAGAAAACTGGAGCAGTTGCAAAAGAAAGGCGGAGCCTGATGTTCCTTTTCAGGTTGTCCGTGCATGCTGTTTACAACTGATGTTACATGGGTACTTCTGACCATGTACAGGATTCAGTCGTTATTTCTCAAAAATTATAACACCACCAGCACCACACACACTTGAATGTCCAGTTCTGCCCTTGGACAGATTCTAACATTTCAGCTTGAAGGATCATTTGTTTTTACTTTTGAACTGGTTTTAAAGTCCATTAGAACATTTTTATAACTATATGAAAGCAATGCAGATGGAATTTCATAGCATACACTTGTGATTTGATATCTTCATTTGACCTTTTAGTAGCAGGATGAATAGAAGGCGGCAGTTTTATTTCTGAAAGTGATACTTAAAAGTGCAATTTCCTGTTTAAATCCTGTTCTCTTCAAGTGTGAAGAATATCTGTCCATTTCAGTTTTATTACTGCCTTCTACTGCCAGTCTTGCAGAGTCAGTAGAGGGGAATGAATTCTCTCCAGCACATCAGTCTACTCATATAGTTTGAGTTATGTTCTCATATTTGTGTATGTCTCCAGCCTGTGAAGTATTTGTACAAGAGTAAGTAAGGGCAAGGATTTGACCGTAAATGTTTGTCAGCCAGTGTACTGCTCAGAGTATGCCTGAGTGTAGAAAATAAGATTAAGACAGAGATTTTAGCAAGCAGCAAAAGGAAAAGAAATGTGAGGCAGTAGAGAAGTCAGCTACGGTTTCTGTTCTTGCAGGCAGCTTCATATAGCACAGACAACATGGGCAACAAGTCAGAGTTCCTTTAGTTTCTGTAGCAGGTCAGTGGTCTAACTACAGTATAGTGTCTGCCAGAGCTAACTGCCGTGTTCTCAGGCATTTCAGTGCTTTCTGGTTAAGGACATAACACCTTTCAGCTCCTATACTGCTGGCAAATAAAGAGAAAATTTCTTTGAAAAAGCAACTGCAGAAGGCTGACCTTGGCTGTTGATCTTTTACCTGGAAGGAACTTGTCTTCACCTTTGTCTCCCATGGCTTGTGTGTTTGCTAAAGGAGCAGATAAATAAGCATAGCTGTTAATGCATAAACTGAGCACATTGATGTGGTATGATTCAGAGATGGTATATGTTGATACCATGTTACCTCTCAAAGGGGGCTGTGCTTTAATACACATTGAAACTCTGGCTGTTCAGAGTTGGTTGTTGTGTGCTAATATTTATATTCCTGCTTCAGGAAGTAATCATATTTCTGTGTATTTGTGGTGTTTGATTTTGGGGGTTTTTTTTGATTGGTTGGTTGGGTTTTTTGGGGGAGGTAGGTGTGATGTTTTTGTTTGTTTATTTATGATTGGAAGTTTGCTATAGGATGTGAAAACTGAGGAGCTTTACCTCTCTTTTCATATTCCTTCATTCCTTCCAACCATGTCACCTAGAAGAATTGACCAGCTTTCCTAATTTATCCAATAATTACTGTATAGGAGATTGTGTTATGTTCTCCATATACAACTCATCTGTGTATGGAACCATTTAAAGTGTCGGGCAAATTCCTGCCGTAAGACAGGAATGTTGTGTAACCTTCGCATCTGACCACCATATAACCCTTCTACATCTCTTCTATGTTTTGAACCTACAATAGGCTGCTTTTATGTAATAAATTTGCTTGGAAATGACAGTTCTTTCAATAATTAAGTGTGTCTACAAAGCACACTGCAATACTGCAGAGCTACCCAAGCATCCTCTAGCTAGTTTGGGTCATGCAGCTGCTTTAATGTAATATTTTTGCCAGACTAGCTGTAAATGTAGCCAGCAAGGCAGTGGCAGTGTGGTGGTATCCACAAATATGTCTACATTATATAGTATGCTGCCACACTGGTTTTGGTTGAGGTCCCAGAGGCATGTATGTGTGTGCACCTTAACTGCAAATACAGCCTGTTTCTCAGCAGGACTAATTAGTTCAGGTAGGGTACTGAGTTGATGCAATTGTTTCCATTTCTTCTGGTTTCTGGACAAAATTTTCAGAAACTATTTCCTGAATATATTTGCAGGATGTAAACATGCTCTTTGGTAAGCATCTGGTAAGCAGAACATGGCACCAGTATGACTGGTCATCTCCAGATGACCAGCATAGTTTTGTCAATACCAACTTTTGTATCTGAAAGGTAGTTGAAGTGGATACACTCTTCAGTACAAACAGGTGGCTTTTATGGCTTTCTGTACATAGCCTCCTATTCATCAGATATAGAGAGCACGTAGCTTCTTCAGTCATGAGGAATTAAAGAGTTGAGATGTGGCTGGATGAGCCAATTTATAGCAGAAGATAAATGTGTTTAATATAATCAGGCCTTTCGTGTATATTTGGAATATGACATTCTGAGTTTAAATTATTATTTGCATCATAAAGTTCACACACGTAGTTTTTCCTGTTGCTTTCCATGTTAGCTTTACAGAAATCCAGTAGATCAATATTATGTATGGGGTATGAATTCTTTCTAGGTCATTGTAAACCAAAGTTATAGAAATTCCTCCATGGTAGTCACTTTGTCCTTCTACTCAAGAGTCTTAGATGGAATTGGATGTTCTGTTAGTACTTGAAAATGGTGTTTACTTTTCAGTACAGACAACATGATTTGTTCTTGATAAGCTTTCTGGCTACCTGTATATATTTCTGTGAGGGTTTATTTGTTTTATATAATTTTCAGTGCTGTAGAAATTCAATGTGATTACTTGTATGATGGTAATAAGAAGGATACTTACATCTTGAGTGTAATGGTGAGGCAGAATTGTGTTCAAAAGAAGGCACAAAGGTGACTGCTTTTCTAATAAAAATTTCCTTAAGACTTTCAAGAATACTAAATATTTTTTTACTTTATATTCAGAAATATTTTCAAAGTGCAAATAATACAGTGGTTTTTATTTAAATGGTTATAATGTTTACCTTTTGCTTGTTTTTTCATACCTCATAACTGACTCCTGGAATAGTGGAGAACACTCAACCTCAGAGAGAAATGTGGAAAAAAAGTGGGTTTGTATATAACTGTTGTTATATATGTCTGTCGTTCCAGTGTGCTGGATTTTTTTTTTCTCATTGCTAATTACAGAAGATTAAAGTTTTCTTGTGAGCTGGCCTGCTTGATTCTCTAGGGAAATTAAGCTTGGTTACTCTTTTCTCTTCTTTTTTTTTTAAAGATTGCTTGTTCAAACACAATTCTCAGAAGAGAAATACAGAATGATTCAATGCACAGAATGGAGTCAGAAAAAATGATCACAATGACTGCTATGGATGGCAGTCTCTTTTCACCAAAAACTTGCAGCAAAGTTCTCTAATCATATGTTTCTCTCATGTCTAGATCAATGCCATGTACATGAAGTTTCCTGTTATTTAATTTCATACTTAGTGCTTTAGAGATGTGGGTTGTGTGTGTGTGTTTATGAGCACTGAGAAATAAAAATCTACAATGCTTTTGAATGGTTTGTTAAAAATACTGAGCCTATTCACTGGGAACTTGTTTCCTTCTTATTTGAGATACCTGCATGTGAGCTATTTGTCCTAGTTTCTTTGTATAGTCACTGGAGGGGGGAACATGTAATGTGAAATATGATTCATCTCCTAAAGGAAGCATCTTTAGGTTGTGAGGAGTCATGTACCTGAAGTGAGTATTCGTCTTCACTAACTTCAAAGGGTAACTAAAGTGATCAACTCATATATATGGAGAAAATCTCACTGCTGCTTTCAGCTGAAGTAATCTGGTCCCATACACCTCTAGCATTCTCATATGTTATTGGCACCAAGAATGTTAAAATACTGGCATTGAAGCAAACTGGAAGGTACTTGTCTTGAGAGTTGAAAAGTTAGAGTAACTGGATGAGGTCATGGGAAAAAACAAATTATGATAACTTTATTAAATCTACATGACTGATAAATCATTGAACATCAAACCTCTGTGTATGAAAACAGAGGTGTATCTGTGTGTATCAAATCCAGTTCAATTCATTGCTATCTTGTCTATGTTTTTGTAGTAAATGGTAACAATAACTTACTGAATTGACTTTTGGTGTCCTTCACTCTTATTTTAACAAGTAGTCTAAAACAAATGTAAATTTGCAAAGGTGAGAATTTTTTTTCCTTCAATTGAAATTGCTCTTTCAAGCTGTAGCTGTTAGAATGTTAAATGTGAGAGCATAGCCTGTTTCAGTATGGTGAGATTTTTTAGTTCAAGTATGTTGATATTTATTTGCTGGTTCCTGCCTGTGTTCCATTTTCATGTGAGCATTGGTACATTTACATACCTGTCATTCTCATGAAGACTCCCAAGTGCTTCTTGGCTTGGCTGTGTCACTGAATAGTGCTTCCTTCCACAGCTCTTGGTGTGTGTCTAACAAATGTGTGTTTATGAGGGCACTTTTAACTCTAAAAGACTAAAATTTGCTAGAAACAGAAGTGAGATCACATGCTTGGATTTCTGCAATGTAAACACCAAGGAAGCCAAACTTCTGTCATGTACCACCATAAGCAGCGGATGCCACTAGCAAATGGGCACTTCAGACGCTGTGCTGGGCTACACAATAACGTGAAGTGGTATTACATGAACATTACATGGGTGTAATGTTACAAACACAGCAACTTGCTCCAAGGAAGAGGATGTGCATTGCTGCATGGGCTATCAAGCACTGGAGGACTGATTACTTTTGTATTAGAAAGCTGCACAGCAGTGTTGTGGCATGGATGTTTAGTGAGTGTCATTGATGATACATGTCAAGTGGTTCAGGGCTTTTTAAAATACATATTTTTGTTAGGAAAAAATCCCTACGGGTACTGAAATCAGTAGCTTGTGATTTCTGAGCTGAACTTTTTTTATGTTAATCATTTAGATTGCCAACAATATGTTCCAATTTATTTTCAGTTGAGCAAGAAATACATTTGTAATTAAGCCATGAAATAAATCAGCGTTTTGCTATCTTTTTTTACGTGGATTTTAATTGTGACAATGGTGTTTATTTTTGTCATAAGTTTTTGATTCAGGATTCTGTTTAAAGTTAGGAAGAAAATCTAATGGACCTGGTAGACTGGCACTGCAACATACAGGAAGACATTCTCTTAGAATAACAGTTAAAAATATTGATTCAGCATGATTGTATTAATGTTGAATGTGTGTACCTAACAAAGAGAAGCAGCTACTTGAAGAAAGTGGCCGAATACGTAACTAACAAATCCAGCCTCTAAAACAGTAAAATATAGAAGGAAAAGCAGGAGCTACTGTCTCAAATGCTGAGTAATATTATCCAAAAAAAAAATTGGATTCTAACTCCATGTGCAACAAGTCAATAATTACACACTCAAGAGAGATTATTTATTCCAGAGTTGTGCAAGTCTGGGTGCTCAGTGGTGTTCCACAAATCAAACACACCAACTATCAAAACCTTTTACTATCTATACATTTTAGCAAACAAGGGAATTAGTGTTCATTGGCTACAATTTACATAGTTCTCTTATTAATTAGTATTCTATCTCCTGTTGGTTAAAGATTCACTTCTCATGCTAATTAGTCCACATGCTGAGTCTATCTCTCCTTTTGGGTTGGTGGTCACGATCTCCTCCTGCCAGAATTACCTTTTACCCAGTTGGAGCTGATTTCAGCACAGTTGCCAAGTTGGGTTTATTGCTTGCTTCCTTGTCATGGGAGTTCCGCTAGAGGTCTTTGTGGCCCATAAATTCTACATTCTTT
>VYZS01043196.1:755-15525 GCA_013400695.1 Neodrepanis coruscans | reverse complement strand
AACTTTTTTTATGTTAATCATTTAGATTGCCAACAATATGTTCCAATTTATTTTCAGTTGAGCAAGAAATACATTTGTAATTAAGCCATGAAATAAATCAGCGTTTTGCTATCTTTTTTTACGTGGATTTTAATTGTGACAATGGTGTTTATTTTTGTCATAAGTTTTTGATTCAGGATTCTGTTTAAAGTTAGGAAGAAAATCTAATGGACCTGGTAGACTGGCACTGCAACATACAGGAAGACATTCTCTTAGAATAACAGTTAAAAATATTGATTCAGCATGATTGTATTAATGTTGAATGTGTGTACCTAACAAAGAGAAGCAGCTACTTGAAGAAAGTGGCCGAATACGTAACTAACAAATCCAGCCTCTAAAACAGTAAAATATAGAAGGAAAAGCAGGAGCTACTGTCTCAAATGCTGAGTAATATTATCCAAAAAAAAAATTGGATTCTAACTCCATGTGCAACAAGTCAATAATTACACACTCAAGAGAGATTATTTATTCCAGAGTTGTGCAAGTCTGGGTGCTCAGTGGTGTTCCACAAATCAAACACACCAACTATCAAAACCTTTTACTATCTATACATTTTAGCAAACAAGGGAATTAGTGTTCATTGGCTACAATTTACATAGTTCTCTTATTAATTAGTATTCTATCTCCTGTTGGTTAAAGATTCACTTCTCATGCTAATTAGTCCACATGCTGAGTCTATCTCTCCTTTTGGGTTGGTGGTCACGATCTCCTCCTGCCAGAATTACCTTTTACCCAGTTGGAGCTGATTTCAGCACAGTTGCCAAGTTGGGTTTATTGCTTGCTTCCTTGTCATGGGAGTTCCGCTAGAGGTCTTTGTGGCCCATAAATTCTACATTCTTTGTGTCCACTATCAGTGGTACATCCTTCTTCCCAAGACTTGTTAGCCTCCCCATAGATCTGAGATTGTTGAAACATCAAGCCTTAAGCTTTAGCAAAGTAATTCTACCAACAAGTAATTTACTTTGCTAACATAGGGATGTCACTTAGACCTTCTTGTTAGCTGCTATCTGTTTCATGGATTAAATGTCCCTTCTTGTTTATTAGCTTTGAAAGTATACAAAGATCAAACATCAAAGATCTCTAGTCAAGGAGGAGAGACTGACACCATAACATCACTTTCTGTCCCAATAACCAGGCTACAGAATGGTGCTTGTATGCTTCAGAGAGAATCATACAATATCCTGCGTTGGAAGGGACCCACAGTTGTTCAACTCCTGGCCCTGCAGAGGATGGCCCCAAGAGTCACACCATGTGCCTGAGAATACTGTCCAAATGCTTTTTGAACTCTGTCAGGCTTGGTGCTGTGATGAAAAAAAACACGTTCCTAATGTGCAGCTTTAAACTTTTTTAAGCTTTTAAACTTTCCTGACACAACTTCGGGTCATGCCCTCAGGTGCTGTCACTGGTCACTAAAGAGAAGAGATCGGTGCCTGCCCCTCTGCTTCCCAAACTTCCGTCTCCTCCAAGCACAAGAAACCAAGTGACTTCAGCTGCTCCCGGTATGGCTTCCCCTAGATCCTTCGCCATCTTTGTAGCCCTCCTTTGAACACTTACAGCTTTTTATCTTTCTTATATTCTGGTGTCCAAACCTGCACATAGGACTCAAGAATGCACCAGTGCAGAGCAGAGTGGACAATCCCCTCCCTCGACCAGCTGGCGATGCTCTGCCTGATGCCCCCCAGGACACGGTTGTCACTCCTGGCTGACAGGGCACTGCTGATTCAGATTACCAACTTGACTTTGACCGGGACCCCCAGGTTTCTTTCTGCAGCGCTGGTGAACAGGTACTGTTCAGTGTCCGTGTGTATCTCACTCTTATTCTTCCTACCGGCGCCGTCATTTACTTAACAGTGATTTTACTGTATGGAGCCCTCACATGCTTTACTGAAGAGCAGAGCAATCCTACAGAGCACCTTGAGGGAGTCCTGGGATGGGATCTGCAAGCTGCCTCCAAAGGCGGTAACCAGGTACTTGGCACCCTCCAAGTTTAAAACACCTGCTTTAGCAGGCTCAAGACCAATGTCTGCCTGCAGCCAAAATTCCTTCTTACCGAGCAGTCAACAGCATTTATAAAATAATAAGGGGCTTTTTGAAGTTCCCAAGAGCCAGATTGACTGCTCGATGCTGCGTTGCCTGACGCACGTTTGTTATGGCCTCCGCGAGGCGAGGCTCCGGCGCCGCGTTTTGCGGGCAGCTCTTCCCGGGAGCGCCGGGCGCTGGTCTCGCTGTAGCGGCTGGGGCGGCTGCCCGCTCTGCCCGCCAAGCACGCTCCGTCCCTCTGGCAGGCGGGCCGGGTCGGGCCACCGACCCCGGCTCACGGCCATGGCCCCTCCCACCCCGCGGGCACCCCGCACTGCCCGGGCCGCAGGGGAGGGGGTGCGGGCAGGCACCGCCCCGCGTCCCGCTCCGCCCCACCGCCTACTCCCCGGAGAGGCGCCCCGGGACGGGCAGAAGGCGGCAGGCGCAGGCGGGAGCGGAGGCGNCGGTGGGAGCCCCCTCGGCGGGCACCCGGCTGCGCGTGGAGCGGCGGCTCCGCGGCGCCTGTATGCGCCAGGAGCGGCTCCGCGGGGACACGGCCCGGTGCGGGGACACGGCCCGGGCCCGGTGCGGGAGCAGAGCCCCGTGCGGGGGCAGAGCCGCCCGTGACGCCCTGCCAGGCGCATCCTCCAAACAAAAGCGTTCATTGTGATCCAGATACTTGTTTTAGTAACGTACCTTTGCCTTTGTTACGGGTTATTGACTTGTATGTGAAAAGCCAATAATACTTAAATTAGAGGGAAAAGAGAGAGGAAAGTATTCAGGTGGTCATACAGGAAGAGAAGTTGTGACAGTTCATAACTGTAAGTGAAAGGTGACCCTGCCCACGGCAGGGAGGTTGGAACTGGATGGTCTTTAAGGTCCCTTCCAACTCAAACCATTCTGTGATTCTGTATCCTTACAATATGACACTTGAGAGCATTTATCTTTTTGCCTCCATTGCTTGGACCAGAATGTTGGGGGGTTGTTATATATTTTTTTAATTCCTTTAAGAATTTAATTTTGCTGTACTTTAATCTCCTGCCTTTTTTGTTTCCTTTTCCATTATAGATTTATGTAAACATTTTGCTTTTGAGTTAACATTCATTTAGTTGTATCTGTGTTAACTCCAGACAATTAACTTCCTCATTTTTTGCTTCAGGAATTTTTCAGTTTGCTGCTTCTGTAATTTTTGTCATGCTTTGAAAATATCAAGATAGCAACTTATATAGAGTTTAACGTACAGAGGCACAACTGTAAATATCTCCATGACTAAGTTGTTTGATGTTGAACCCTGTGAGAAGTGGACTTGTTTTATATATAAAGTTTAAGTGGGCATTCAACCTGAAAAAGCAATTTCTTGGCAATTAAAATTGTTCATTGTGTGACAAAGGCCATTAAGAGAGGCTTTAAATTTTGTATCTCTGAACAAAAAGTGCTCATGTTTCCATCATTCTTCTCTCTCCCTGAGAAAAGTTTTAAAAACCTACACTGTCTCTGAAATACATTTATCCTTAGCTGGCACTCATCTGCCCTCACTCCATCTTCGCTGTCAAAGTCATACAAATACTAACATGTCTTACTCTCTGAGTGTAGTACAGCATTCTCCTGCCATGGGTTAATAAAACCTCAACAGAAAAAAGGTCTCTATTATTGTCTGTCTCCAAGCCTGAATTGTCAAGGATGTTACATGTTCAACAAAACAAAAAATGGCCTTTCCATACATTGCTAATATTTTAAAATCTGACAAATATTAACTATTTGATATGTGCACCATACATTATTTTCCTTGGGTTATTTCAGTGTGTTTGCTCCTCACTTGTCAAATTGCTGTGGTGTTCTGCCTCAGCTTTGCAAGCAAATTTGTTTCAGCTTATTCGTGAGTTTGTTTTGAGACCATTGGAATACTGAACAGAGCTTTGCTTGATGACAGAAGAATGTGTGGTGTTGTTGATACATGTTATGTTACCTGCTGCTTGCAGTTTTTCTTTAGGTGACTTTATAGGTGAGATGAGAGTTTTCTGTTGCTCATTTTCTCATATTCAGGGTAGAAATATTGCTTTGAATGCTTCATTAACTGCACTGCCTGCTTTTTGTCATTTAGGAGGGATCACCATATTAGTTCATGCTTTCCTGAGCTGATTTTTAACGCAGTGCCTCTGGAGAGTGCAGGGCATAAGCCAGGCCTGATTTGCACCAGGCATCCTCCTGTCTCCGCCACCCACTCTTCTGCCTCTTTCCTTGAAAAAGCGTCACCTAGCACTGGCTTTAGCCCTCTGAGGGGGAGGCTGAGCTGTGTGACCTTCGAGGGTCCCTTCCAACCAATATTCCTCAGAATCTATCTGTATGTTCTCATGATTCCCAATAGTAACCCAACTGCATATTTCAAAAGAACTTTCTTCTTGAAATTACTTTCATCTGACTGCTGATGTAACCATGGTTTTTGCCTATTCTGCTTCTCCTGTTCCTATGGTTGTACTTGTTCTTCTTGGGGAACTTCTGGAAAGTGAGGTTATGTGGCTGCCTGATCTATGTGGTGAATTTCCAAGTGTAAGTACAGGCACAAAGGTGTAGTCATGGGAGTGTCATGAAGTGAAACAAGGATAATGAATCCCAGGGGTATGTTGTGGCATTTGCCTTCTGCTACTACCTTTGGTACACTTCTATGCTCTGATGAATTGGCCAGATTATTTTTCTGTCTAATTCTGAACACCATTAATAATTTCTGCTGGTAGGAGAAAAATACTCTACATTTCACTGCAGTTTTTGTCGTTTCTTTTTTGGAGCAGTGGACTTTTCCATCCTATTCAAGTCTTGTATATTTTTCAGGCTCTAAAAGTATATGATCTTTGACCTTAAACCTGATCAAGTAATTTTTATAGTTCTATTGATTCAAGTGTAGTTGAATGTGAAACTGACATGGCATTTTAAGTGATGTGAACTGCTTAAACAGAGAGCTCATGCCATAATAGGATGCATTTGCTATATGTACTGATGCTACCTTTCGTTTTCTCACCATTCAGAATATTTTTTGCAGCATTCTGACAGAGAGAGTAAGTGCTGTGTAGGTAATTCAGTAAGAGAGAAGGGAAATGGATGGACCCAGTCATGTCATTGAGTTAGCAAATGTAATATGCCCTTGTCATTCAGTCTCTGTAAAGAGGGTGATAATACCTTTTTTCTTCAAAAATAGAACTATTCAGGCAGTAGTAAATCAATGTTCTTAAACCAAAATCTGTAGCTATCTAGAATTTTCTGCTTTTTTTTATTCCAAAGATTTAATTACATTTTATGGATCGTGTCAGATATAGCTCTCTTTTCCCCATTTCCAATTAATGCTAAACAAGGAGAGACTATACCAGGATAATATCACCTCAAATTGATTTACTATTATGCTGTTGTTCAAGAATGGCCTTTACATTAAGATTTTTGGTGATTTCTTTTAAGTGTGTCAGCTATTTTCTCTTTACATCTTGAGAAAACATATGCAATTCCACTGTCGCTCCTGGTTTCTCTGTCTTACATCTCTTTTCCTTTGGAATTACCCTCATAACCACCTATTTCTGCAGTGTTTTGACTGTAATTGCCCATGACCTTTAGCAGCAGCCAGAGTTACCATCGTATTGCTGACATTCTGACAGAAGTTCTTGGCCATGTAGAATTGCTTTTTCTCATCCTTTCCCTGAAGCATTGCTTTTTTCAGTGCTGTGTGTTGCTACCCACTGTGAGGGAGATCATCCCACCTGTGCCAGGCTTCAGCTGTGCGAGAGTATCTGTATTAGGACAGTGCTGCAGTTTGAAAGATAGGTGCGATCAAATAATACCAGAGTAATTGTAGGTCTGTTTATCTTCTTTCCCTCCCCTCTTTTTGTCTGGCCTGATACAGCCCTACAGCTTTTATGTCAGTAAAATTCAGGTTGGAAGGCACCTTGTCAATCACAAGTCCAGCCTTTTTATTCAGAGCAGGGTCCTCTGTGTGGACAGACCATGTTGTGTTTTATCCAATGTGTCTTGCAAACCTGCGGGGATAGAGACTACATAACCGCTTTGGGCAGCTTGCTTCAGTTTTTGTCTGCATTATGAGAACCCTTTTCCTTGAACCAAGTTGGGGCCTCTCTTATTGTGGTTTGTATTTATTATTTTTTCAACTCTGATATGCACCACTGTTAAGAGTCTGGCTGTATGGGAAGACTGCTGTTAGGTCACCCCAAAGCCCTTCTCAAGTTGAACAGGCTGTTTCCTGAGCTGCTTTTCACAGAGCAAGTGCTCTTGCCCCATGACCATCTGAATGCATTGCAGTTTGTCGATATTTTTTCTTGTTTTGGTCTTGAAACTGGATGCAGTGTTGTAGGGGTGTGTGTCAAGTAAAGGGAGATTGTCAGTTCCCGTAACCTGCTGGTTGTGCTCCGTTAGTACAGTTCAGGCTGCTTGCCACCTTGGCTGTTTGCTTTGTTCAGCAAGATGTATTCGTGAGCTAAGGATGAATTAGGTAAATCATTGGGATGTCAGAGGAAACATATTTTCTGCACAATATCATCTTGGCTTCTGTACTGTACTTTTGGCTGAGTCTTGGCTCCAGCAGCTGTCAGGGTTGCAGCATTCCTCTTAGTGAGGAAGGAGATTCAGGTGCTCGTTTCTTATCACATGTCTGGAAGTCTTGCTTTTTACTTACGTATTCCACAAGTCTCAAGAATATTTGTTAGCATTATGTTACTTTCTGGTAAAAGTATCATGCACAATTTGAATAGTATTTTGTAATGGTAGTATAAAAGACTTCTCTTTTCTCTAAAATACTTTTTTTTTGCTGCTAATCTGGACTCAGTCTTCTGTAGTTTTCTCTCGTGTATCTCTCCATATCTGGTCCTGTTCAGCCTGGACAAGAGATATCTGAGAGGGGACCTTATCAATGTGTTTTAAGTATCTGAAGGGAGGGTGTCAAGAGAATGGAGCTGGACTCTTCTCAGTGCTAAGCAGCAGGACAAGGAGCAACAGGCAGAAACTGATGCACAGGAAATTCCACCTGAATCTAAGGGAGAACTTCCTTATTGTGCGGGTGACCAAGCACTAGAACAGATTGCCCAGAGAGGTTGTGGAGTCTCCCTCAATGATGATACTCAAGAACTGTCTCTGGATGCAGTCTTGTAAAATGTGCTGTAGGGTAACCCTGCTTGAGCAGGGAAGTTGGGACCAAGGGATCTGCTCTGGTCCTTTCCAATCTGACCCATTCTGTGATATGCTGGGTATCAAACTGTACCTTTGGTGCTGCCTTCTGCATCTCCTGGACTTAAGTTGTCTATGCATCTAGTGAATATGTCAGTTGATACATTCTGCCTTCTGGTAGGCAGACCAGTTTGTGTACAGGTCTTTAAATTCCTGACACACAGTACCGATCATGAATCAGGAGTTTGTACTTCACCACTGCCCCTCTTTAATCTACTTCCTTAGATGGCAGACTTTCATTTGAAATGTGAGTTTCATTTGTAATTGCTGGCAAGAGATTCAGCTCACATCTCTTTACACCAGCTAGTAAAGCCTGAATGGCCAGCCTAGATTCTGAACTTCAGGAAATTAAAGTGAGGTAAGTGCTACTCTCTGGCTCATACGAAGTTTTAAATAATATTCTTTTTGAATTCTTTTACACTGGACTCATGTGTTTGTTGTTTAATTGCATATTGAACGGGCTAAGGTATGGACACTGAATTTTACCACTAAAATCAGTATGTAATTTTAATTATGTCTATGGATTCTATGCACTGCAAATTCTGTAAATACCCATTTTGTTCTTGCTTAGATCTTAGAATGTATGAATTGCTCTAGAAATCAAACATAACAGGTTAGATTATTTCCCATCAGTAGAAGCACAGTCCACATATACTGAAAGCTTGAAGGAAAATAGAAATAAGGAAAATAGAAATAAGAAATAAAGAAATAATCCTCTTTAAAACATTGCTGAGAAAAATGGTCTTGGAAGCGAGACTGTAAGCAGTGAGTGAGAAATAATGGTCTTTTTCTGGTTTTGTATTGGAGGAATGGTGTTGGCAGTGGTTTTGAATGACTGGTAGACCTAGTGATGAACAGCAGATTTGTGTTAGTTGTGACATGAGAGTAAGGCCATTACAGGAATTCATTATTTAGTATCCTCATTAGAAGAAACTGGGTTATTTTAATGTCAAAGGAAATGGTATGTAGATATGTCAAAGTAAATAAAGAATCCCACTTAAGTTTCAATTGTCTTGTCTTGAACTAATTTTCTTTTCTTTTTTTTTTCCCTTTAACTCTCTTAATGCTTTTGTCAGCTTTACCTTTTTGAAACTAATGTAATTATTTGCATGATTGTAATTCACGGTGGGCGCTAGAAAAAAACATTTCTGATTCTGGTAACACTTAATGTGTCCTTCGAGATTAAAGGAAAATGTTTAAGGCTGTTTAATCATTAATTTTGCATCTATAGTTTTAATCCCTAAACTAGCAGTTAAAAATAATTGGTATCACAAGAAAGTACTCTTGCAGACTTGAGTGGTTTGCAAGTCCAGAAGTGGGATAAGAAGATGTTGCCCAGAAAATTTAACTCATTCTGTGTCAACATCTTTACACATGTCCAGTGAAGAAATATTGGCCTATTGTTAGAGATCTCCCTAATTTTAGCTTGTAAAAGACATGGAATTGCTTTTGCCCATGCAGTCCATCTCCATGCTGCTGTGCTCCAGCCTTCTGTTTGTCCTCCTGCATAACTCCTGCCACCCTTTTGTTATGACGTTCTTCTGGCTCCTGGTTTTTGTGTATTTTCCTCAGCTCAAGGAGTTACAAGACTGTGTGCTGGCAGAATGGATAGTGAGTGCTGGAATACACGCTCTTTTAGGGATTTAGGCAACCCAGCTCACTGGGGCGACGAAGACATTGTTCTACAATGAGGCGGCAGGTTCTTGTTACTGTTTCAGTTTGGGGAAAAATGGGAATATTTCATGTGTTTTGTGAAAAAAAAAATGTTAGGAGCCTAGAGAAGAGACTTAATAACATAATCATCCATAGTAACAAATTTAAGAGAAAATAACTAGATTCAGATTTTTTATCGTTGAGATCCAATTTAAGATCACAAAAGGACTTGTTCAGAGATAAACTGTTACCAGAATACGGGGATGGAAGAACTGAAGGCAAATGAAGAAAAGAGTTTTAAGCAATAGCAGTTGGGTACAGATGATCAGATAAAGGATGGAGAAAAATGTACTTGCCATGACTGTCAGCTGAGTGAGATGTGATAGTCTTGGATTTTTAGATAGGACTAGAAGGAGTATAATAGGCATTAGGATTTCTTACTCCTGTGACTGCATGCCTGCACAGGTGGTCAAGGGAGATTGTGGTTTGAAGAACAACATAGGCCCAAACTTAATTTTGACAAAGGAAGAACTCTGAAGAGGATGGGACAATGCAGAGGCTAGGATTACTAGAGATTACTGGGTAGAAAACGTAATCTTGAAATGAATGTCATCTTTTAGATATGTTCGAGTATATATCAATTGCTATTGATCTTCTTTTAGACTGTTTTTCAGTGAAGCCATCAAAAATGAGATTTTCTGTACAGTGATGAAGTAAGAATCTGAGCTCAGATTGCATCATGTTTTCACTGAAAGGAGATGGAGTATAGCACATGTATGGAGTGTGGCAGCATGTGTTTTGAAGCAGTGCACAATACTAAGTATTGCTTTGTTTTGTGTTGCCTGTGAAGGGTGGAGATACTGTTTGGTAAGTGTTACATTGGGATGTGGGCATAGAAGGACAACTGAATTAAATTTAGATGGGATTGCACAGAGCTAAGCCTGTATTGTGTTAGGAAAGTGTGTGAATAACTGAGAAACTGTATGAATGGGAGCGGTTTCAACACAGTTTATATAGTGGACCCTCAGGCTTGATTTTGCCTTATCTGAAAATTACATAGGGAATAAATCCCAGCAGGATGCTTACAATGCACGTGCATGTTTCAGACATCAAACTACTAACCTGCTCCAAGGCTGCAGTCCTTGCTGTGGTGAAGTTCAAATACACCTGCTATGAAAACTCAGAATATGCTTCCAGCCCCTGGTCAAATCTTACTGCAGCTTTCTGAAGCTCATTTCAAACAGAAGTAACATGAAGTTACATGCTTAGGAACATTTTTTGGTTGCAGAGAGTGCCCCTAAAGAGAAGGTGATACGATGGGCTCAGAAAGAAGATTCTCTGCCTTCTGTCAAATTCAAGAGAGAAGGAACATAAATGAAAATCAACATTTAAGAGATTTAGATTATAGGTTAATGATTTATTTATTTTTATTAAACTGTCCTAAGGCAGTGGGCCTTATTTTGTGATTGTGGTTCCAGGTGTAATAAATGTCTCAGTAATTCGAATATGTGATAATGTGAAGCTTCAGGAAACCTGCTTAACAGAAACAAAACATCTGAGGTGAACAGAGAAAAAAAAGGGTTTGTTAGTGTTTTTTCATCGTTTTAGTATAGGACTCCTTAATGAGATAGACTGACTGACTGTTTAATTCCTCTCCCTTCTTGTCTTGTTTATATTTACCTTTATTTATCTTGTCAAAATATCAAGAAATTTAGGTCAAAATATATTTGGATCCATCTGCTCATCTAGTCTGTTCTTTTGCTGCTAGTAGTTATTTCTTTTAATTAAGTATGCTTAGTGACAGTTTACTACATTAATGAATGGCATCAAGTATCTTTAATTTTGTACATGATGAACGTTGAAGTTTTTCTCCTAATTTCTGTATATAACAAAACAATGATTTAATTTCTTTAATTTGTCAAATTGTAGTCCATATGTCTTACCTGTAACTTCTGTTTCTGTTTCAGAGGTTTATTATCACAATCTTGTGAATGCAAGAAATGTTTATTCGTTGACATGGTGATCTATTTCAGTTTTGAATTTTGTTAATTGTTATTTTTTTTATATTCTTTTGTGCTCTAAATCTTATGACAGACTTAGAAAATTATTAAATCCATGACTGACCTTTCCATTCTAGGTTCATCAAACACTCTGACTTATTTTGAGATTTTTGTTTGTTGGTTGGGGTTTTTTTGTGATTGACCATCAGTGTTGTCACAACCAGATTTTAAGCAGAGTGTTCAGAGTGATGCAGCAGACACAGCATCTGACAGGTAGGATACTAGAAGGAAGGAGCAGATGATACTGCTGTTAGGATAATTTGCCTTTCATGACCCTGCCAGGTCAGGTAATTTGGTTTGACATTAGACAGGTCAAAAATTAATCTATTGGGCTAACTTTTATGATTATATATGGGATGGATTATTTATTTGACATCTGGCCCACTCTTCTGTGGTTCTTTATGCTAGTCCATTAATCCATCAACCCAACAACATTATTAAACTGGATTTTTACGTAGTAGATATGCTTTGGGAGTGTGATTATGCAAAAGTGTTAGGAAGTATTTTCAGTGACGATAGAGCAGACGGTTTTAAGATGGATGATTTTTATCTCTTAGTGGGAATAAACTCTCCAATAATCTTGTACTTCTGTGATCTGTAAACACTGTGCAATATTAACAGCATGCACAGATTTACTGTTTACCTAGACAGCTCTTCTTGGCTCCCAACTCTGATTATTTCTGTGCCGTGGGCAGACCTGCTGCAGACGCAGGTCTCGTATCTGTGATCTGAAATTAGTGTTTGAGATGAAAAAGAGACAACACCAGAAGGGTTGTTACGTAGACTCAGATTTATAGTGGCCTTTATGTACAATACGTAAAACAGGATGGCTGTTTTGGAAACCTGAAGATTGGACTCGGTGGTCTTGGAGGTCTTTTCGAACCCAGTTGATTCTGTGATTCTGTGAAGTGTGCGTAACTTTCTACATGTGGAGCAGAAGCTTCAGAGAAGGAATGGTAACTGAGCTGTGCAGCTATTCTTGAGGCCGCAGTGGCAGTCAAGGCTTGTTCTTGGACTTTGCCTTCTTTCAGTGCTTTTATTGGCCCAAGGAGTACGGCTGGCTTGGTACTGCTCTTCCTTTCAGCCAGACATACCTTGTGTGTGCCAGATACAATCAGCTTCAGGACTAACAGCAGTCTTTGGCTGTGCCGTCTCATAGAAACTAGAAAAATTAGATTTGCATCCTCAGTCCCAAGGACTCTTAACACACATCCCTCAGGAGCATTTGGTCTTGTATGGCTTTTTGAAGCTGGATCATGATGCAGAATGCAATGCCAGATTCATGGGGGAAGAGAGGGCTCAGTGTAGTGCCTCAGGATTGTAGCTCTGAGTGGATTTGAGAGGCATTATGTGAAGCAGAAGTGGCTGGGAATACAACATTTCATTCTTTCTTCAGAGTTATTGCTATTTCAGAAAGTAATTCTAAAAAATGAAGTAATTTCATTATATCTATAAAGAGGCAGGGAGTAGGATCTAGAAATCTCTGCTTGAGGAAGGAGGAATCAAATGACTACAACATCAGACTCTCACAGTCTTCATGAGTCTAGCGTTACTTTCCGTGAATAGCATGTGAATCATACTGCCTTTTTACTTTGTAAAGGAGAGCTAAGAGATTGTCTCGTCCAGTTCCTTGGCAGAAGGCAAGTTTGGCAGCAGTAGTGTTATTTCTGGTAAAGATTTGGCTGACTTCTTTGTTTGAGGATAGTCAGTAGTGAAGGATTCCCAGCCTTTCTGGATGGTCTAGGCTCTTCCTAGGCACCGTGGTTACCCATAGGCAGTTAGTCTTTCTAATGTTTGTTTTTGGAATTTAAGATTATCAGATCTTCTGTCAAAGTAGATGCAGAAAGGAACTTCCAGACTCTCTTTTTCTCTTATGGTATGCTTTCATATTCTTAAAGGCATTCTAAAATAAGTCATCACAGTCTAGGCTCTTTGTTTTTGTTGTTGTCTTTTATAGGTTTTAGTTTCTTGACTTGGTACTGCTCTCTCTCAGTCCAGTTGATCATGGGTTCTTTACATAGAGTTCTTTCAAGCTCAAAGCTGGACATTCTACTCAATTTGTGACCAGCTCAGAGCAGCGGATTATGGTCACATCTTGCTAGTGATGGTTTCATGTGTACCACGTTGTTGACTCATGTTGAATTCATGATCATTATAGCTGTCAAATCTCTTGCTGCAGATCTGCTGTTACGCTGATCTTTCCCTAGGTTTTGTTTATGCTGTTTTTTATTCTCAGCTAATCAGTCTTAAAACTTTGCACTGGCAACAGTTGTGCTTTACAACTCTCTCTTAAGTCTTGTGCGCAGCCTTGAGCATTGTGAATTTTACCTGCATCTTTCGCATTATTTGGTATTTTCATGACCAGTATTTCCCTGCTACTGGGGTGAATATAACAAATTTTGTGCATATGTCCAGTTTGAGATGAACCTCTGATAAACAGTCTTTCTAAACAGGTTTGATTTGGGGTTTTTTTACCTAAATTCCAACAGTTCTTGTTAAATCATGTTTTTAGCTTGCTTTTGGAAATATCATGACCAACAGTGTCAAAAGTTCTACCAAGGTCAAGATAAGTAACTAGTATGTATCAAGATAGACAATTGCTTTTCAGCATCCACACATCTTATCAGCTACAGAGATAGGAAACTGCCTCTGTGTGCGTTCTAAATATTAGGTTTTATTACTAAAAGGTCTGCGTCCTTCTTTCTTCCATAGGAATTTTCTTTGGAAATACTAGGTATCTGCATCCAGGTGGTGTCTCCAAGGTCTACCTGATGGTCTTTTGATCATCAGCCTCACCCAGGCAGTTTGGGCTGCTTAGCCTCTCTCAGTACGCTGGAGGTAGGCAGGAGACGTCAGGCCACTCTGCTGAGCAGCTCCAGACAAACCATTTTGACCTGTGTATTACTTCACCAGTTGTACTTCTGCTCCTGTTCATCTACACACATTCTGATTCAGCGACATAGAATTACACAGAATTAACAATGTTGGAAAAGACCATAGAGATCATCAAGTCCAACCTTTTACGTAACTTATCAGCCTACCCAACATCATCCCATCATCTAAACCATGTCACTGAGTACGCCATCCAACCTTTCCTTAAACACATCCAGGGATGGTGACTCCACCACCTTCCTGGGCAGCCCATCCAATGAGAGATCACTCTCTCTGTGAAAAAGTTTTTCCTAATATCCAGCCTAAAGCTCCCCTGACGCAGCCTAAGACTGTGTCCTCTCATTCTGTCACTGGGGGCCTGAGAGAAAAGACGAACCCCTGCCTGGCTACAACCTCCCTTAAGGTAGTTGTAGAGAGCAATAAGGTCTCCCCTAAGCCTCCTCTTCTCCAGGCTAAACAACCCCAGCTCCCTCAGTCGTTCCCCACAGGGCTTGTACTCCAGCCCCTTCACCATCTTCATTGCCCTTCTCTGAACACATTCCAGCAACTCAATATCTTTCTTGAACTGAGGGTCCCAGAACTGGACACAGTACTCAAGCTGTGGCCTAACCAATGCCAAGTACACGGGAAGAATAACTTCCCTAGTCCTCCTGGCAACACTATTCCTGGTGCAGGCCAAGATGCCATTGGCCTTCTTGGCCACCTGGGCACACTGCTGGCTCATGTTGAGTCTCCTATCAACCAGCACTCCCAAGTCCCTCTCCACCTGGCCTCTCTCCAGCCATTCCGTCCCCAGCCTATAGCTCTGCATGGGGTTATTGTGACCAAAGTATAAAACCTGGCACTTAGATTTATTAAACCTCATACTATTGGATTCAGCCCATCTATCC
>VYZS01043181.1:0-19678 GCA_013400695.1 Neodrepanis coruscans | reverse complement strand
TAAATAACAAGTATAATATTGCTTATCAATACATTGTACTTATACCTTAATCAGAATTAATACTAATGCAGCAATCACTAAGAAAAATCTTATCAATGGTAAACCTTATCAATGGCCAATATCTCTAAGCTTTTAAGTAGAATGATCATTCATTAGTACACTATACACAGCTAATTCATATGATTTCATAGCAACAAGAGATCAAAGCACATAAGGATGAAAAAATACATTGGAACTTTAAAATTCATTTTTACAACTTACACTTCTAATCTTAACTTATAGTTTATAGCTATTACAGATTAGAGGAAGTTAAATTTAATTTTTCTACCATGTAAAGTCCTGCAAAAAGAAAAGACACGCAGTTTCATCATTTCTTCCAAGACAACAGTGTCTTTGGTTGCTGTGGATACTGGCGTAGCTAGTTTCTGTCTGGGCCTCATTTAGAGATAGCTGAGAATAAACAAAGTTTACGTTAATTGCTTTTCAGAGGAGATTTATCCTCTCTCTCTTCTTTTTGTAGTACGCTTTTAAGTGTTTTATTGCTTTTCGTTTATTACTCTAGCTGAGGCTTCCACACCTTCCCCTCCTTCCTCCAGGGTCTCGGTTTAGCTTCTCCTCACCTCCGTGGACAGAGGTGTGGGGGAGAGTCGTAGGCACTGTCCGATGGCTGTTAACTCTCTCCTGCTTTTCATGCAGCGCGTGTGTGTCTTTGTTCACACTCATGAGTTTTTTCAGTTTTGATTTATGTTGTCTTTAAAAGCAAGCTGTTACTTTCTGCAGGATAGGGGGGAAAATATGCTGGGCGCTGCATCTCTCTTGCTGGCTCCTCTCTGCTTTGCCACTGCTTTGCGGGCTCGGTGTTGCCGATGCTGGGACACTTGGGCTGCAGTCTGCATTCTGTCGGCTTTGCCGCCCCCCCTGCAGTGTTACGTCTCTCCAAGCTGCTTGCAGTGGGCTTGGCCACAGCTCCTCCGCCGCCGCTGCTGCCTGGCCTCCTTGCTGATTTAAGGTAGCCTGTTGTCACTCACAAAAAAAACTTTTCCACTGTTTATAAAAAATCATTTGATTTAAGTTACACATCGGCTCTTTCAACAAACTTTTCACACACTCTTCTGCAGTAGAGCCCATAGAAAGTATGTTACAAGAGTGCTTTCCCCCTTTTTTTTTTTTCTCTTGCAGTGTTATCCACAGTTTCTTTTTCTTGTGTTAGAAAGCTTTTTCGCTCTCCTTCTTTTTTTCATGCTATCTTAGCTTCTAAATCTTTTTCGTGCCATTTTAGCTTTTAAATCTTTTTCATGCTATTTTAGTTTCTCAGTTTGCTTTCGTTACTTCATTGCTTTATCTTAGTTTTGGACTGCAAGCAAGTTCACCCTCTTGTGAGGTGCCGAGTTTACAAGTTCACAATATTAACCCTCTAATAACAGAGGTATATTTTCCTTTTCTCTCATAGAGATTATAAGTTAGAGGAGTTTTAGGACCATTTTCCGTTTCAAGTCCAACCCCTTCTCCTCTCCAGCCGCCTCATCTGATCAGGATGAGCTTCCACAATAATTAGAGCGCTTTCATTTTATCGGTACTACAGACCTTACATCCCGCCGGGGCAGCGAGGGTTACGACCAGCTTCTCCGCTCTTTTGACAATGTCGGCTACAACCACATAGCAGCAAAGCACGGCTGTTGACGTCCCAGTTCAGGGGCCAGAATATAGTAAATAAATGCGCGGAGGATTGTTTTCTATTTTCTTTTTCTTCTTAGAACATCACGAGATGACCAATATGATCAAAAGTGAAGCCTTTATTTCTTGAGCATCAGACATATTCCTATCCTAATACTATCATCTAACTTGCTTACAGCCTTTAATATTGTATCTATTATCAGACAGTTCTCACACTATTATTATTGGTTAATAAACTTATGAGCACATTTCTACACATTCTAATTGGTCACATTTCCTTAGAGCGATGCAGGTTGTGTTTGGCTTGTTTTCTTCTTTGTTTAAGTTTCTCTTGCTTATACCAAGGTCAGTTATCTTCTCTTGCATACCTTTCCCTTGAGAAAATCAGGTCAAACTGACCCCAAACCTGTTATCACCTAATTCTCCCATGAGAAAGCCAGACTGTGCAAAATGCTTTTCTCACAAGACGACTAGGCCATGCTGGATACTCCTTTTTACCAAAATGCTGGGTTGTGCAAATATCTATTATTTTCTAAAAATTTCCCAAGAGCTGAACACCTGCCTGTCCATGGGAAGCAGTGAATGAATATCTTGCTATGTTTGTATGGTATTTTTTATCTTTTACCCTTCCTAATTCTCTCCCTGATCCCAGTGAAGAGACATGTGGTACTTGGTTGCTGGTTGGGATTAAACAATGACACTTGTAGGCCCACTTTAGGTACTGGGATGCTGCTATAAATTCTCCAAGGAGCCTTCTCTTCACCAGACTGAACAACCCCAACTCTCTCAGTCTCTTCCCAGAAGAAGTGCTCCACCACTGTGATCATCTTTGTGGTCCTCCTCCGAACTTGTAATAAGAGGGGCAGAATCTAGACCTGGTGGACACACTGCTTTTGATGCAGCCCAAGATACTGTTTGCTTTCTGGGCTTCAAGAACACATTGCAGGATCACGTTGAGTTTCTCATCAATCAATACCCGCAAGTCCTTCTTCTCAGGGGTGTTCTCCATCTGTTTTCTGCTCTGACTTTATTTTTGCTTAAGATTGCCCTGACCTAGACACCATACCTTGCATTGGTCTTGTTGATCTTCATGTGGTTCACATGAGCCCATCTCTCAACCTGTCAAGGTCCCTCTGGATGGTATCCTTTCCCTCCAGCATATCAACCACAGTTCTGTGTTGTCAGCAAAGCTTCTGAAGGGGCACTTGAAACCACTCTTCATGTGCATACAGGAGCTCACTCTGGATCAAGTTTGCTGACAGGACTTGTGACCCCTTGGGGAACCACAGTGGAGCAGACTGTGCCTGAAGCACTGCAGCTCGTGGAAGGGACATATGGTGAAAGAGTTCATGAGAAACTGTAGCCTGTAGGAAAAAGAAGGACTCATTTTGGAGAAGTCTGAGGAGGACTGTCTCCCATGGGAAGGACCTGAAGCTGGAGTAGTGGAAACAGTCCTCCTTCTGAGGAGAAAGCAGTGTGGTAAGCTGTGGAAAAAATGTGTGATTAAATGACCATATCTCCAATTCCCCATACCCTTGTGCTACTGTGAGGAGGAGTTAGAGAACTGTAAATAAAATTGAGCTTGGAAAGGAGGGAGGGGTGGGGGGAAGGTGTTTTTAAGATTTGTGTTTTTTTCTCATTATCCTTCTCTGACTTGATTTATAATAAATTCAGTTAATTTCTCCATATCAAGTCTATTTGTCCATGATGGCAATCAGAAAGTGACCTCCCTGACCTTTTCTGCGCCCACAAACCCTTTTTTATATTTTTTCTCCCTTATCTATCAGAGGAGGAGTGACAAAGCCACATCTGTGAGCCCACGACATCAGCCAGGGTTAAACCAGTACTTGAGGAAACAGCAAAATTAACAGACACCTTAGTATGAGGAGAGTGGAGGAGAAGATTGCAAGAGGAAGAGGAGATTAGGATGGTACAAATAAATAGAATAAAAAAAGTAAAGAAA
Source organism: Neodrepanis coruscans (assembly GCA_013400695.1). NCBI lineage: Eukaryota > Metazoa > Chordata > Aves > Passeriformes > Philepittidae > Neodrepanis > Neodrepanis coruscans. The sequence goes on along the minus strand of VYZS01043181.1, from coordinate 16,041 downwards.
AATAGACAAAGGAAAAAATGCTGAATATGAGATTATGGAGAAGTCACCTAATTCAGAAAATAAAATCCCTCAGGTTTAAGTGATTTTAAAAGATAAAGAGAATAGCTTCAATAAAAAACAAAAAGAAAGGCATGACAGATGATCTGCAGAACAGCTGCACTGCCCTGTGCTATACCTTTAGTTAGATGCTTAGTGCTAAGGTTTGTCATGACATTATGTAAGGTTATAGTACACACCGAAGTTTCTGAGTGTAGTTTGCCACTTCTTTCATCTCTTACAGTGAAGGATCACTTCTAAAATCAGTTCTGACTGTCTTAGTTGATCTTTAAATATCAACCCTAAAAATTAAAACAGAGACCTCAGGATTGTCTAAATAATCACATATTTTATTTCTTATAAACTCTGTACACACATCAAATGTAAATTGTAAATTTGGTTTGCTTGCTGAGAAAAACAGTATACTAGTACAATCTGGTGGATTATAGTCAGCCAAATCCTGGGTCAGCAAGTACTTGCTTCTGATGCCACTATTTCAAGGATGTTTTTAGGGATTTTTCCTGTGTAGTTCTCAAACCTATACTTATTCATACAGTTTTGCTGTAAATTGCAAGGGGAGTTTATGTTAGATCTGTAGGTGGGAGAGAGGGAAGAAAGACACCTTGAAGATTACTACTTCCCATTTGGAAGACATAGTTAGGGTTATGCTTCTTAGATGAATGATTATAACTCGTGATTTGCCATCTTGTAGTATTTCATGAATACATTCTGAAATACTGCCAAGCTTGCATCATGTTTTCCTTGAATGTGTAGCATTGAAACACAAAGAAGAAGAGATCTTGTAATAGCTACTATGCTGCTGTGTGAAGAGTATGAAGAGTAAGTACCTGAGCCAATAATCAGTGAAGTGGTAGGCTGGGTGGGTAACTTGAAGATCAGAAATACTATTTTATCTTGCTGCAAATGAAAATATTAAATGTCAAAGTTGTGCCTATGTGAAATGGTTTTGATAGTCTCATTAGGTACAAAATATTTCATAGACTGATACTTTTATTTGTTATCTCAGGGCAAAGAAGAAAAAATTGTTTGACTTTTTAAAAACATTGATAAGGAAAATGTTCCAATCTAGAATGTAAGTTAATTAATCCAGAGTTGAAAAACTCAATTTAAATAATGAACTGAAAATCCTTAAGAAATTAGAGCATTATGTTTTTACTTGTTCTTGGGATCATTTTACTCTAAAACTGTTGGTTTTCATAACTGGCAAAACTTAATGCTACAAATTCAAATCTGCAGGTAAGCTAGAATCTCTGCAGTTTTGTGTTCATGTCTTGAAGGTGTTGTTTACAACAGAAAGAAGTTTTTTTTGTCAAATAATTAGATAATATGAATTGACAATAAAATGTCATTATCCAAAATGTAAACATGATGTCTGTATTGAATTTTAATAGACTTATAAAAAAGGGCTTTCCCTGATTAGATACTATTTAAACAGACAGATTCTTTCCAAAGGTTTTAGATATTTTGAGTTGTAATTTAATTTTTTCCATTAGGTAAGTTATTATACACAAGTTAGTAGTTGAAAATCAAGAGAAGTTAATAATTTTCTGTCTGAATTAAAATAAAAAAGGATGAGGTAGCAATAAGAAAACAAGTTAGTGAATAACTCAGATTCTGCCTGAAAAGTGTGGAATGCTGGGCTGAGCAAATATAGAATGACAAAGAATATATAATGAAAAAATATAGCTCTTCAGTAAATGTAATTGATTATGATCATTAAATACATGAATATCATTGGTGAGTGCTGGTACTGTTCACACTGCTGAATAATTGTATGCAGTTGATTCTCATAAGAGACTATAACAAGCCTTCTATTTTCGGTGAACAAATCCCTCCCTCAGAGTTCTCAAGCATACTCATTTCAGACACTTAAGAAAGGCTAAACCATGTTTCTAATATCATAGAGGACATACAAACTTGTGTATCACTATTAAATTATTAATGTAAAGGTTTGGAGAGCTTTATGAGGTGACAATTTTAAAACTAAAATATCAGGGAAATAAGTGACAGAAAGGGCTGTAAAGATAACTTTTTTATATAAAACTTGTAACTGCTTTCTATTCTTTCAGCAACCTCTTTTTCTCAATATGAAAGTAAAATGAAATGTAACAGAGAAAAAGAAAGTAGAAAAAATCAAGAAAATTTCAAGATATGGTGATTATATTCAATGTTTTATCTAATTTATTCACCTTTAGTATTATTTTTTTAATTCTATTTTCTGCCTTTAACTGGAAGCTATGGGCAAGTGTTTCTCCAGAACAATTTTTTTTGGTATTATTTTATGTATCCAGACACATGTTTTAGAATTCCAGTGCTTCTGGGAAATAGTCTTTGCTTTTCCTTCTTTCTTTTAGAAATACTTAGTGGAAGAAGTCTTGTTAACAATGTGAATACCAGATCACTCCTTTCATAGAAATAGCTATTGAAATATTGAATGTTTATCCTTTGAACAGTGTTATCCTGATTCTTGAAAACCACCTGAAGCATAGAAACAATGTATATCTGAGGATTGAATTTTTTGCAGTAAATTTCAACTTCAGTAGTTGGCGAAGGTTTTGAACACCTGAGAAATTCATTTAATGACTGGAGAGATAAGCATTCTTATATAAAGCCTACATTCTTAGTTATGTTAAAAGTTCCCTTTGATTTGTGCAAAACTGGGTGCTGTCAAAACCTCACTAAATTACTACTAAAAAATAATACTCTTTTTAAGTATGGCTTATTTCTGTCTGTTTTTCCAAAAACACTTCATCCTAAACTGTGATTTAATTTGTTGTTTGTAAACCTCATGACCTTGAACAACTTTAAATGAACAGTTCCATAGTTTTCAAACACTCATATGTTTCTGTTTTTAATGAAAAATTGTTTGTGATATTTTATTTCCAGTTCAATTCAAATCTAAAAAAAAATAAAAATGGGCTTTTTAATTTTTATACGTTGACAATGTGTACTCAATTATGTCCATAAAAATTTTCAGAAATTTCAAATGCATTAGTCTTCTTTATGCTTCTGCATCAATCATTTGATTCATTTGTCCTTCGAGCTGCGTATTATAGTGCATGCTATATAATCTCTGGTATCTCTATTATAACAAGATTTCTTAGTTAGCTGTACTATATCATCAAAACCTAATTTGTGTTTCAGAAAAGTAAGGGGTAATTTCATTACTGTACTTACAAATACCTCTTACATAGGAAGGAAAATTTTATGATATTTGTGACAAAGCATGTCTCACAGTTTTAAAATGCAAATCCATATTTTAGTTATGACTTCAACCTCAACATCAGTGTTTTATTCATTTGCTCTCTGAAGCCTGAAACAGGATGTTCATGTGAAAACAGTATTTAGAATTTTTGCCTAATTTGCATACTCCTATATTTGTAATTATTTTTGTATGGCATAGTACAACTGCAACTAGTATAAAATCAAAGGAAGTAAACCAGTAAATTGTTTCACTGTTTACCACATGCTAAGAATACTAGAGAATGTTTTTAGGCACACTAAGGAGAATTTTAAACTCCAAGTCTGAAAACAATTATTTTTTAGTCTGTCCTCCACTGTTTTCTTTTTAATGCAGACTGCATATTTCATGCCTTTCTTTTCCTTCTATGAAATTTTTTCATCCTACTTAACATATTCTTGGAAATGGTTTTCTAGCTTATCAAAAGATAAGCTAGATATAAGGTGTAAAATTTTACCTTTCATGGGTAAAAGGTCAAGCTTGTTGACCTCTGGAGCAATTAACAAAACTACAGATAGCCTATTTCTTGGTTTATTTTCTCAGTTCTGAAATCAGTGCAGTGATCCACATTAGAGAAATTTTCTTATATAGAAAATAAGGTTAAAAAGTTATAGTTCACTTTATAAAATATAACTTTTTGGTTTTAATTCTTCTTCATCAGACACTCCTAAATACTTTTTGTCAGTACGTTAAAGTACTTACATATCTTTGTAGTTCTGGAGAAGCTCCAAGAGTGCAGTACTTTGGTGTTTAGTATTGTACCTTTTAATTTTTAAGCTGGTTTTCCAAAATTAACATAAAACCTGCAAGATCTTTCTTCCAACATACACAGATAGGCTTTTGTGCAGAAGGATCTCAACAATCATGGGATTTTAATTATTATAATTTTTAATTTCAATATATACTTCCCCAGTGAGATAACGTTCCCACCCATGGCACTGTAACACAGTTTTAACTTCACTGCACACTGCAACAGCCTTTATAATGCTGGATAAGCAGGCCAATCTTCTTTTAGATTACACTTTTAGCTTTACATTTTTTTCCCATTTTTGTCAAATGTGGTAAACCAGACAGGTGAAAGAAAACAAGATTTTTCATTATTTCTAATAATGCAGTTCAACAAACTTGTCACTAGTTTTAAAAGATTTGATAAGTTCTTATATAAGTTTCCTCTTCACATAACAAGTCTGTTGCTAAAGAGGGAAGACTGTTTAAATCAGATGGAAGATGCTTAGGAATATAATAATTTATATAACCAGTGTTTTGTTCCTCTCATAATTTTTCTTTGAAGAGGGATAATGTATTTCGAACAGTTGCAATTATTTGCATGTTGAAAAAACGTAGAGTTACAGAGGCGAGTAGTGTTAATTGTTCAAACCCTCACTCTTTTAAAATTAAACCCCTTTTTCTAACAGAAGATTAAATATATGATTAAAGTTGGGGGCAAACTAAATTGCAGTGAAGAGAAGCACAGTTTTTTAATTACTATAGTTGATACATCCATCCAAAACTGGTCATTTAAGTATATAATGTAATATGTTCTAAATGTTATCCCAGTTCAAGATGCTGATTTATACTGATCAAAAGGAAGATCGAACATCAACTGGAGTACAACCCAAATTTTTATATCCAAAAATAATGGTTTAAACTTTTTTTTTAAAGGGCAGGAATAAGATTAATTTTGCTCTGTTACCAAGAAAAAGAGAAATTTGGATTTCTGATCACTGGAAATGTATAGGATCAAAAATTTGGTAAAGGTAGAGAGAAACACAGTTATATTTTGTATTTAATTTTACAATTGACTTCCCTCTAATCTCCACTGGCTGTAACCCAGGTGTTTGTCATCCATCAGCCTGTGATGATGGATCTTGGTCCTGCATAAAGAGACTGATAGATATACCTGTGTGTCATCTTTTGCTAGCATGCCATTAGAAACAGCTAAGCCTTTCATGTGATTTACCATGTAAGGAAAGAAGACCATCATTTAGTTAAGAGCAGTTAAGTTCTTTCTTCATTTGGATCTTACTTGTTGCTTTATGCCATTTAGTGCTGATTTAATGCCATTCCATCATTCATAGCATGTTCTGTCATCAGATGAGCTGTATAGTTTTGAACTCTGCTAGAGGGTGTAACAGTACTAGTTTGGACAATTGACGTTTGTATATAGTTTTCATAAAATCTCAGAATTATTGAATATCTCAAGTTGAAAGGAACCACAAGGACCACTGAGTCCAACATCCTGCATTCCAGAGTACTACCTAAAAAAAACAATCATGTGACTAAGAACATTGTCCAGATAATTCTTTAACTCTGGGAGTCATGATGCCATGGTCACTTCCCTGGAGAGCCTGTTCTCAGTGAAGAATCCAAATGTCCAATCTGAACAACCAAATAATCTGTCTGTGCTACTTCTTTTATTTCTATACCAGATCTCAGACTGCAGCTGTGCTGGTAGGGATTTTTGTCATAAAATAAATTATGTAGTAGTTGAAGAGTTGGAGAGCAATGAGGAATTATTTCTCTGGTAAACTTGTGCATTGAGACAGTCTGCAGTGACACAGGACATCTCCAAGACAACAGTTTATGATTTCTCTCAAATGACTTCACCTTTAAAAGCTATACTCCTGTGTCAAAAGGGGGTTTGCTGCATGTAGTGACAAACAAAAATCTACTCTTGACTTCACTGTGTTAAGTTGTGAGGAAAGATGTCTTTTCAGTGGCTCTTCAAGAAAATTGATGATGATGATGATAATGATGATGATGATGATTGTTGTTGTTGTTATTATTATTATTATTATTGTGATTATTATTGTGATTATTATTGTGATTATGATGATTATTAAATTATTTAGCCAGCTGGAACTACCTATGTTTCCAGTTAATTTCCTTTTTATGAGACTTCCAAGCTGTAGCATCTATATTTTAAAAAAGCATGACATTGATTAGGAAAAGGTAAGCAACTGACTCTAAATTTTACCTGGAAATATTCAGAAAATTCTTTGGCTATAGACTTCTGAGATATTTCTATTGACTTTCCATATGTTTCCTATAGTTCACAATTTCTTGAATATCTCTCCCTTTATATCCACCCTGTTAGAAGCGAGTTGGAATCATGTGTGGCTCACGGTCCCCTCAAAATTTTGAGGAATCTGTTATAATAAATTACCTTAATCTATTTTGGGTTAGAACTGCAAACTTGCAACTTTCCTCCCCTCCACAGTTTTCCTTTACCTTGTGATTAATGGAGTGTCTCTAAGACTTTTGCACCAACACCAGAGAAAGAAACAGTCTTAGTGTTTTCGTTCTTGCATTCTTCTGCAAAATATTTCTGTGCAATAAGACAGTATAATCTCTCCGAAGTTTATGGGTGATTTAATGTTTTTTTCTTATCTGGTATACATTTCTCTGCTGAATGCCGCAAGTTCACTGATCACTGATGTACTTATCAGCTGTTACTCTGCCTAGCTCGTCCACCTGTTCTACCTGGCACTAGATTAACATATTGTCATGCTACTTGAAAACCCATCTCTTTGTTGCATTGATATTGTTCATTCAGTCTTTTTTTTATTATTATTATTGTTGTGGGTTGAAAAAACAAAGGTCCTGGGATCTAAAACCGTTTTTTGCCCTTTCCCCTTCCCCCCCCTCCCCCCCATTGTCTTTACCCTCCGTTTTTAGGGACGGGGAAAGGGCTCTTTTTAGGGTTTTTTGAAGGTTTTTGGGAGGCGGGAGGGGATCGGGGCTGTGTTAAACTGTCTCTCCTGTGTGTTTGAGGTGGGTTGCCATGGCAATGCTGACAGGGAAGGGTGGGGACAAGGCCAGTCCCAGGCACAGCTGTGTCCCCCACCCACGGCACTGCGGGGATGCCTGCAGCTGTTGGGTGGGTGTGGCCCTTCTTGCCAGCGGGGGCAGCTGCTGCAGCCCCCATGCCGGTTGCCTGTGGGCGCGGTGCCTCGCCCAGACATTTTTGTAGGCGCGACTCCATGGCCACGGGCGCTGGGGGCTGCTGACACTGTCGGGTGCCGCCGGTCCCCGGCCCAGGCATGGCTCGGCACTCCGCGCATGCGCGGTGGGTCTCCCGTGCACATGGAATAGAGTGGAGCTGGTGGTAGCCCTCCTGCGATGGGGGAGCCACTGCGGTGTACGGCCAGGGTTGGCACAGGTTGGGGTGGCCCGGTGGCGGGGACTCCCCGGGATGCCAGGCAGGGCTACAGGGGACCCGCATCCCCCAGTCCAGGCTCAGCGCTCCGTGCATGCGTGTGGAGCCTCTCACTAGGGGCAGTTCCTGGGTGCTGACCGTCCAATCCAAGGGGGCAACAGTCGCCCGGGAGACACCTGCGCCTGTGCAAAATTGGTCCCCTACAAAAGGGCAAGAGCGGCGGCCATCTTCCACTTTACTGGACGGAGCTGGTCGGGAGAACATCTCTACTCGCCTCAGTGCTGAGTTTTGCAGCAGCGTGGACCGTTCGGCGACTCCAGCGACAGTGGCATGGACTGAGAACCACATCTTCCCATCAGTGGTGGTATTTCTTTATCCGGGAAGGGGAGGGTAGGGGCAGGGATCCTTTAATTTTTACAGTGTCTTTCAGGAGGCTCCGGTAAAGACTCAGCGCTACCCTAACGCTTCCCCGTATCAGCCACTGGCCCTGTAAGAGCTTAATTTGTCTGATTTTTTTGTGTTTTATTGTTAGTTTTCTGTCTGTGTAAAATAAATCTTGTTATTTGTTTTTTTGGTGTGTGTTGCTTCTATTTGATCTCTCTTGTCAGTACCACGTCTCTTAGTGGTAAAACCACAACATTATTTTATTCTATTGTCTTTGTGTGGTGGTACATCTAAACTGAAAGAATTCATTGAGGACATCTAAAATAAAATCATACCAAACCAAACCAACAAACAAATTCACCATCAGCAAAAAACAGACCCGAAATATTCTTCGCAAGAGGGAATAGACCTATATACAAATGTAGACCAAAAAGGTCAGATAGATACACTTTACAAATGAGACAAGTTGGTGCATTTTAGTTTACAAATTTCTGCTACATTCAGAAATTTATTAACATAATCTTACTTTCTTGGATTGGCAGAAGATTTCTGTGTTTCAAAGTCAATGAGATATATTCTAGGAAGATTTCACTGAAAACAGATTAAAACAGAAAGGCCAAAATATAGTATGACTGGTAACTAATTTCCCTGCTTCAAACTTAAGCAATAATCCAACTGATTCCTTATAAGAACATTTATTTATTTGTATTATTTGTATGTGTACCTATATAGGCACAGAACACAGTCAGGACATCATACAGAGATGGAGGCTGCAATAAAGGTTAGGGTTCATAAATGCATGATAATAATGCTAATACTCAAAAATAAAACCAAAAGAAGGACTTGTCTGAATATGATTCAATAAAACTACATAGTTCCAAGGAAAGTTGCAAAGTGGTACTTTTTTTTAAGAGAAGATGTAAAGGAAGATAACACAGGTACCCCCAAAATGCCAGGTGGTGGAAGGACTTAGAAAAAATTTATTTTTCGAAGATGAGAATGCTGGCTTAATGGCTTGCATGCTGGACATGAAAGAATGCAAAAAATTTGCCCTCTCTGAGCCTCAATATCTTGGTTAAGCCCCTCCTTGCAGGTGCTCCAACATAGTCTGTGAAAAAGTTATCTTTCCAAGGAATGAACTACTCTGCAAAGTTGGAGGGGCAAAGAAATGCAAATTTAAGTCTCCCAGATACCAAAAATAGGAACAAAAATAAAAATCCTTGAATCAACCTATCTCCTTGCCAAGCCTATCTTTCTTGCACAAGGTTCACTTAACTCCTCTACGGAAGAAAAGGGGGAGAGGAGGAGAAGGGAGGGAAGTAGAGGGGAGGGTGAAGGATAAATACTTTCAAATGTTAAGAACTAAGAAGTTGGAATACCAATGGATGACACTTGATTAAAAATATCCAAGATTAACAATCCTCTGAAGAAATTTGGAAGTTCTTAGCTATGTCCCTTGGATTATGTTGATGTTAAAGTTTGAGTGACAAGAAGTTGTGATAACAAGATACCGCCATTTCACTTTTCACTTTAATTCCAAGAGAATATACAAGATGGCAAAGACCTAAGTGTTCTTCAACCTCCAGATATATTTAATTTACCCTTATTCAGCATACTTCAAAGAATAAGAGATTATTCAGGTTGGAAGGTACAGAAGGCAGAAAAGCACTGGTCTCAAAGTCAGATCAGGTAACTGAGAGTTTTGTCCAGAAGAAATCTGAGGACCTTGGGGTTGAATATGCATGACCTTTTCAGACCTCTGCTCTACTGATGGACTACTCTTTTTAGGAAAATGTTTCTCCTAATACTTAGTTGAAATCTTCATTATAGTTTGTGTCCATTGTCTCTCGTTCTCCTGCTATAAACAGCTACAAAGAACCTAGCAGTGACTCCTTGATATCCTCCATAGAGGTGCTGTCAATAAGTGCCTCTAAAACCATCTCTTCCCCAGGCTGAAAAAGTCCTGGTCCCACATTGTCACCTTGAAGGGCTTTCTCTCCAGCAGTTTTCCATTTTTACTTTTTGTTTGTGCTTCACAGAACTTTGTCCAGTGAATCAATGTCTTTCCTCTGCGGGAACCCCAAACTGGTCTCTAGATGAGCACCAGTGTTATAGAGAACACTATGTAGATGGAAATAACCACTCCTCTTAACCTATCGGCCTTGCTCTTTTCCATATGCTCTGAAGTTGCTCTTGGTGTTCTTTATTACAAGAGCACACTGCAGGCTCATGTTCACCACAATGTTTTTATTTTAATATTAAGAGAAAAAAGTATTATAAGAGTGGTGAATAATGTAATTCATTGCACAGTTGAATTTCATTGATAAAGAGGAAGATCAAATTTTTATGTGCACGTTTGACTGTATGTATACTGTATTATGCTGCCCTGCTTAGAAATTACAAATGGAAACAGTATTACGTGGAATGGTCCATCTGTCTGAAAACCAGTAACTTCTGATCTTATATTCTAGAAACCCTGAAGTTATTTTGTTCTGAGAATACTCCACAGACGAAAGCTGTTAAATGTTACATGAATTGCAATACTTAAATATCAGTTCAGTCTGGAAGATTTTAGGTGCAATATATCAAAACAAACATACCCTTGTCTTGGTTTGAAGACAGTTATGTAATTTAAATCTTAAATCACAAAGGGGCACAAAAATACCGGAAAAGGAAAACAGATCTTTTATGTAATATATAAATACATATATGCATATGTATATGTGTGTGTTTGTGTGTATATATACAAATATATATATGCAGAGAATAGAATACAGAACGAAACCAAAGAAAGAAACCCCCTGTTTTTCACTCATACTCCACACTCGTGGCTGTGAGAATATGGCTGCCATGACAAAGATGGTGGTTGCGGTCCTTGCCGAGATGCAGCCCAGGCAGAGCTGTGGGCAGATGTGTTCTCATCAGTGCTCCAGTTGAACAAAAGGGAAGAAAAGGAAACCTCTGTGGTGAAGTCTGCCTTCCAGGATTTCAAGCTGGGGTCACGCGAGCTGTGGCAGCTCTGTAGCAGGGTGCTGGGAAGCGTGGTTACACTGCTCACTGCATTCCATGCCAGGAGTGGAATCTAAGCATAGCTGCACCATGTGTTGCTGGGTCTGGATAGGCCCCTGTGACTCAGCACAGGACCATTTCTGGTTCCGACAGTGCATCAGTCCCCATACCCTGGAAATTCCAAGAGTTCTTTTTGATCACCGCCATGCCACCACTGCTGCCAGCGCCAGCCACATGGCTATCCCCATGGGCAGCACAGACACGGATGGGGGAAGGGCGCCCCTGGGGTGGGGACCAGCTGCATGGGGGATGGGGCAGCCCTCCCACACTTCCTACTGCTTCTGTTTCACACCCAGCCAGGCCATGGCTGGGCTTAAGCTCTGGCCATGCTTCTCCTCAGGCCCAGCAGTCATCGCTGCCTGTAAGTGCAGGAAGAACCACTCACTGCTGCATGGAGCAGCTGCCTCCAGAACTGTGTGAATCTGCTAGGGCCCACACCTTGTCAGGACTCAAACTATTTTCTGTCTCTTATCTGTGTGGAAACTGATTATTTTACTTAACTACAGGAACAAATAGAAAATAAAATGTTCCAACATGAGTGACAATAAAGTCAAAGTTCATTTGAAGAAAATTCTCATTTTATATCTCTTTCCAGTGAGTGAGAACTAAGAGATTCTTAATTTTATATCTCCCCTGTGTTTATATTTTTGTGTCTACAGGCACGTATTTGTGTATTTGAAGTGTATGTATGTAATTCACTGTGTGGTAGCTGTTGATTGTTTTCATAATCTTCAACAAAAGTACTGTGGAAAGGTTTACTGTGAATCAAAATATACAGAAGATTCCTGAAAAACAACAGCAAATATTAACAGTTTAATTTTTCTAAAGAAACCTCTTGTACTCAATGTGCTTATGAGTTAATGTAGAGGGTTTTTATCTAACAGCTAGAGAGCAGTCAAATCTCATCACCTCCAGCAGGAATAATTTATGGTTTAATCTTACATGCAGGTGTATTAAATTAGTATTACTCATCAGAACTCACTTATTACTAAAACAAGCTGAAGTAGTCACCAGAGAATCGTATTGGGAAATTCAATTATAATTTTACATTTTTAATAAAGCAGGTGGTATGAAGAAATGTGGTGAAATTTGACATTCATTAATAATTGAAGTGTGGAACATGACAGAGGTGAAAATTGATATTGTTTTTTTCCCCTCTAATATTTGGATGAGTTCTCAAAAGTAAATAAAATGGGATAGCAAGACATATTAAGTCACCCTGATTTCTTTGGTAACCCCTTCCTCTACACACATGTGTATATCACTATTTTCCCTATCATGTTTTTGAGTAATTCAATATCTATAGTTGTTCCAGTTCAATGCATTATAAAACAGGTTTAAGTTGAGTTTCAGTCATATTGGACTGAAAGCTGAATATTTTATAAAGGATTATTTAAAACAAAATGTGTCTTGGGCTCTATAGTCTCTGAAACTAAGCAATCCTGAGAGTTAACTGAAGAAATGTCAACACTCTGAAGAATTTTTCAATTCAAAAAATTAAAGAAATCTTGTTTGATATATATTAGCCAGATCAATATTAACAATCTTCTGCTGGATTTCAGAGGTGATATGAGAGTGAGCAGTATTTTATACAGGCTGCACTTTATACAGCTATAGTATTTTATATTGGCTTGTTTTTTAATGAGATGTGAAAGCTATGAAACACAAGCTGAACTTGACCTGCCTTTGAGACAGCTACAGAAGTACTCCTGCTGATTTCAGTAATGCTACTTTGTAGGCTTAGGTGAAGTTAGACTCTTTAGCCTTATCGAACTGTAAGCGCATGAGCATGGCCACCAGCCTCTGCTGACCAAACTCCAGTATTATGTAAGCATCTCCATGGGGTGCTTTCTTCAGGGTTTACATAGCTATTAAACATGTGTAGTACATCTGTAGTCATGCATGTGAGTTTGGTTCAGCATTTCCCACCTCTTTCTATTCTCACATAGACTTTTGGTCTAGATCTTCTTTACAAGACATATCTTAGTTAACATTCTTCATTCTCAGGAATATCTAATTCTTTTTCAGCCCAATACTGGTGATAGTAATAGGAAAAACCCATTGAAAAGGATCTGGAGCCTTCCATTCCTATATGTTTACGAAAGTAATTTCTTTGCTTCTGGAGGTATGAATCTATTCACACATTCTAGATATAGGGGAAAATGTTAAGAAAAAAAATTAAATTAAAAATCACTTTCTCTAAAGTTTACTGTAGAGATTTCTGGTTTTAATTTCAAATTTTAAGATAGCCACATGTATATTTATGCTTCAGATTCTTTTCAATATCAGTCTTCTATCTTCTATACAACCTCTTATAAGCTTCAATAGAACTGTAAGAAAATCCTGTTCTCATGGACTTTATCAGTAATTTTCTGGATTTCTTGCTATCCAAATTATCTAAATAATGAGCCCACAAAATATTTTTCAATGGATTTAATAATCTCCTCAGCAGAATTAGTTGTCTACAATTAATCTCTGGGGTAGAGGAAACTGGAGAGTATGCTCTTATATTGGCTGAAAAAAACCCAAAGCAGCTGTAAAAATACCGAAGCAGCAGAACATTCATAAAATAAATAAACAATCAGAGCTTAAGAAGAGAGGAAGTAGAAAAGTTTAAAAGCAGGAGACAGAAAGTGTGTCAACTGATTAGATTTCCTTAAATTTTTTTAAGTATGCTTTCATGTTTTGAGATGAACATCTCTGATCCAAGATCCCGAGCACAAATAATATTGATTGACTGCAATTATTTTATGCTGTCATGCCTTCTGTCTACTGCAGCACAAGTAGCTGTTTGAAGGTCCCATTCACTGTTAACAAAGCAAATGGATGCTCTAAGCCTCATTTTGTTAGAATGAATTTATATTTATTTCAGTAGCCAGCATTAATGAAATCAAATCAAAAGCATATTCCACTAGGTATTTTCCTTTAATTAGTGAGAACTAATGCAGAAAATATGATACAATTGAGATCTAAAAATATAATAATACATCATTCTCCATTCATATCTGTCAAATATTAATGATGGAAACTGAACTCTAAACTGTGAATAGTGAGCTATTTGGAATCCAAGTGTCATTTCTTTGGTTTCTTTTATTACTATGTGTAGGTTTTTAATACGAGATGAAATATTGTAATAAAAAGTGTTATAATTTTCACTGAAATCAGACAATATCTTAATTTTCAACAAGGAGTGCAATTATAGGGCAAGTTGAATTATTATTATGCAACAGACATGGTGTAAATAGGAACGTGTTTCCTTATGCAGTTAGTTGTTCAACAAAAAGATAATTTGAATTTAAATATTTGTCTGTCTGTGACAGTTACCAGCCTAGGTATGGTATTCTATCAGCAAATGCAGATTTGATAAGCATAAAGAAAAGTAAACTGCAAAGAAAGAGGTGAGAGCACATAATTTAAATAGATTGATTGTGTTATTTGGAAAATAAGTGACCTTAGGTCATCAGTGCACTGTAGGCAATGGTATTTTTCTTCTCCACAATAAAAAACTTACATAATTCTTACTGAGCCAAAGATGTTGTAACTACTGAGTATTTCACATCCATCATTTGAAGGGCTGAACACTAAAAAAAGAAAAAAAAGAAGTTTTTATGCACCCCATAGATCAGAATCCTGTAATTATCATTGGATTCTCAGCCTTCTGAAACCACCAATACTATTCAGAAAAAAATATATGGATTTCCCTCCTGAGCTTTTAAAGCTTCCCTCCCCACCAGCTGGAACCGGATGAGGAATTTTAGGTCTTGTCATAATTTTCTGCCGCATGTTTCACAAGGTGATGTTAAGACAGAGATTACAACTGTGCTTTTGGAGGATCTTTTTGTTCTGTGCTCTTCTTCAGAGGAAAAAATCATGTCAACAGTTTACATATGTGGCTGGTAGAAAAGTTATGAAGAAACCCCCTTTTACTTAAAACACTTTCACCCTCTTGCAACATTTTCCTTTGTTCTAACAACAATCCTAATACAAATATGAAAAAAAACCACGGAGACCTCAGATTTCTTTAGCGTACTTTGCTGTGATGTGAAATACTTTGTCCTTCTTATTCTATATATATCAGTAATTTTGTCCAGCATCACACTATATATATTACACATAAATCACACACAGGCTTATAGAGATGTATGTTATACAAACATAATAAAAACTGGGGGATACTTCTCCATATCTCAACTATTTTCACAAATCCACAAAAGATGGATATCTGTCTCAGGGTCTTAAAAATTCTACCTTTTTGCTTGGGAAAACATATTTCTTACGTTCACTGCCACTAATGATGAGACAGGGATCATAATCTGAGTGATATTTTTCTGAAAACACCTCACCTCTATCTTTTTCCTCCTTGCCAAACAGTTGGTTAGGAACTGTCCAAAACTGTAAGCTTGAATCTGTACCAGCCCATTGAATCTGGACTTCCAAATAGTGTCTCAGGTTATAGCTTTTTGAAACTCCTAGAAACCAAGTCACAAAGTCAATTTGCAAAGATTTTGTGCAATGAAGGCTCCCTCTACCTTATTTTAAACCTTGAATTCAGCCCACTCACTGTAGCTGCACTTATTTTCTTCTGAGTGGTTTGCTTAATTTATTCACCTGTGGTTAAAAATTACTGTTCTTAGAAGCTAAGGTACTACACAAAGTGAGATGAAAATGAATAGTTTATAAGTAATAACTTGCTTTCTCCCTTTCTGGAAATCTGCTATTTATGTAAAAGTTAATTCTTCCCCCATAAATCTAGGTATATCTGATTCTCGGATCTGATCCTTATTCCGTTCCATGTTCCATTCCTACAAGAAAAATATTTGATTAAAGAATTAAGTTAGTCAACAGTTATCAAGATTTTAAAATAGTCTTCTTTACGCTGATTCCTCCACTACTGAGCCAGAAAAATGGATAGCAGTTTATAGCTCAGTATCCAAGAGAAAGGTCAGAATTTTGTGACATGTGACAGAATGTAAGTGAACAATAACTTATATTTCCACTTCAAGGCAAAGCTGTGTCGCACAGCTTTTGTGGAAAATGATACCTACAAATTATAATTTTTCTGAATCCAGGGCCTATCAGTGCTTATTATTAAGGACCATAGAGGCATGAATATGTGTAATGGTTTGGGTTA
>VYZS01043169.1:0-20481 GCA_013400695.1 Neodrepanis coruscans | reverse complement strand
CCGTCCGGCTGAGGTGAGCGGGCGGCGGGCGGCGGGCGGCGCCGCCCGGGCGGAGGCCGCGGTGGGACCGCGCGGTCCGGGGGTTGGGGTTTTCTCTGTGTATCATCCTGTAACAGACTACGAAGGTCCATTTGATAAGTGAAGGTGTCTCGCCCGCGGGTTGGCGTGGCGCTGCGATTTAATGAAAGAAACGTTGATGAATCTTTCTAGTGCGAACACGTAAACTTGCATTCCCTGCCTGTGGCTGTCTTCGTGTGGTTATTATCGGTGTTGCTGAGTCTGCTGTGACTGGAAGTGCCTGCAGACCGCACACCGAAGTTTGCACTGAGGCGATGTGCGATCGGCGGGGCTGCGCCACTCGCGAGTTCCAGCAGCTCCAAAATCAGTCTCTGCGCTTTAGAGTGAGACTGACTCACTCTTTGCCGATTCGGAAATAGGCACGTGGAAATGAAAGGTGCTGACACCTTAAAAAGCGAAAATTAGAAGGTTTCTCAGTACATTTGCATCTCTTACCTTGTAGCGTTCAACTAACTAATAGCAGTTTCTGATTGTAGAGGTGTCACTGTATAACCTCTGAACTCCTGAAATTTGAAGAAAATACTGCAAATGTGTCTAAATCAGAGAGAAATTTCCCATCTCTCTTTTTCTAAATCTTTTTGTTTGTCTTCAAGTGATTGTTAACTCTGCTGCTTTCCGAGGAAAAAGTGTTGAGAAAGTCTATGCCATGTCCTTCTTGTGTTATTCTGTAGCCCTCTGGATTTGGAGCAGTGTTCCCTGCAAGTGCTGGAGCCAGAAGGCAGCCCCAGCTGGAGTCTACTGAAGCTGCTGGGAGATCGTGGGTGCACTGTGGTGGAACTGGCCGAGTCCTTGCAGGCCCTGGAGCACACGGAGGCTCTGCGGTGTCTCAGCCATCCAGGTCAGTGCTGGGCTGTGCTTTTGCTGCAGCTCTGGCTTTGACACTGGAAACACTCAAGTCTTCTGCAGTAACTAAAAGCATTTTCAGTGCTTGAATTCTGGTCATTGGTATCCATATGATTTCCGAGGTAATTGGCTCATCTGATTCTGAGATTGAAAGTCAGCCAAGTAGATAAGCAGCCTTCATGCAGTATTGTTGTGGAGTTGGATATGCCAGATGCTGTCCTTCCTTCAGTGACTGTGGTTTGGTGTCAGACTGTGCCTCTGCCAGATGCTTGCAGACTGAGATGGACAGACAGACAGTGCTGCCAGCCAGCTCTGTGGGCTGCAGGTCCAGCAGCTTAACCCAAGTGAAGGGAAAGGATTCCATTAGGGCCAGTTTGGCTCATGTTGGATTAGGTCCATCTTGCTAATTGGACAGATCAACTAGCTCAGGATAGAACTGGGTTATTTCCTACTAACGCGTTCGGGTTGGTTGTTCACAAAGTCCAGGAAGGGAGGCAGTACAAGGAGATGCATGGCTGAGACAATGCAGATCAAGTGCTGCTGGCTGTAGGACAAAATCAAAGCCCTCTTTTAGGCCCTTCTCCTTCAGGAAGTGGGGAGATTCAGCATCTTGGGAAGACACAAAAGCTTCTCTTCAGAGTGGGAAGTGGAAATGAGACTGACAAGCTCCTGGCCATGCTGATACCTGTCCCGTTCTTTGAACAGTGTGAAAAGAAGCCATTGCCCGAGAAACATTGTTAAGGCAACTTTGGAATTTTTCAACTCTATTGTAGCAATGCTTGGCAGTTCCCTCAAGTTAAGGCTGCTGAGTGCAAGAGTTTACCGGGGTGTGAGCTAAGGACAGAACTGTTGGATTCCAGGTACCGTTATGAGTACTGAATATGCATGGCATGTTTCAAAGTCTGGTAACCATAAATGTCACTTTGCTGTCCTCAAAGGTAAAACTTACGCTTTGCATTTTCCAAGGAAAATCAAAGAAATATTTGTATGTCTTTGGAATCAATCAGAAAATTGAGCTGGAAGGTTTTTCTTTTTGAACTGCTAAATTCTGTGATGCTTACAGGAAGTGGCTGTGTAGTGCTGAACAAACTGCATAAAAATAAATGAAACTGTGAAGAAATTATGAATCAGATTTCTTAGAACTCGTTTGTAGTGCTTCTGAGGAGTGCAAAATACTAATCCTCCAGTGAATTTGTTTTTTCTGATTGACATTCTTAAGAGCTGTTGGTGGTACAAATCAGGAGAGATTTTTTTTGAAAAAAAAATGTGGAAGTCTTTGAAAAGAGCAAGTCTTAATTTTTCTGTCCTTTAAATTGAAATAATATAATTTCTGTTTGTCTTGGTTAACGTTAGAGGATTGTGGCACTCAAAAATTGTACTTAACACACTCAGTTTTACTGGAAAACAGTGGAGGAAGTGTTAAATGAGGAACTGAGGTAGTGATCTCCTGTGCTGGGGTGTAGAGAGAAGTGATTTTGCAGAAAGGAAGGCAGGGAATTTTCAAGTGCTGTAGCTACTTTGAAGTAACTGCTGGTGTGTTCGACTACCTCAAGCTTGTGTGTGGAGGCAGCTGACAGAGCCCACTTCCCTGTCAGGCCAAGGTGTGTGATTTCCAAATGCCACATGCTCTCCATTTCTGTGGCCTACATGGGTTCTGCTCTAGTTGTACTGTCCACAGCAAGGAATGCTTTAAACTAATGATTTTTAAACTTTCTGGTTTTAAATTCTGCAGCTGACTTCTCCCCCCAGCCTTCTCTTGATGACCTTGGTTATACCAGGGGATCTGTTTTTGGGATCATGCTGTAACAAGATCTGGAATGGTCTAGGTTAAGAAAATAACTGTATCATAGCAGACTACTGTCAGAGTTTCTCTCCTGCTGTTTCCTGACAGTTAAAACTTGGAGTAGAAGACATTACCTTGCATGTTGGCAGAAGAAAATTCCAGCCCTGTGTTCTGCTGGAGTCAGAGGCAAAGCTGAAATAAAGGCTTCAGCTCATAAGGGTACCCAAGGAATAGCAGTCAAACACGCTGTGTTGTACTTAAACTCTTACTGCTTTGGTACATCCCTCAGGCTGGGCCTAATTTTAAGCTGAACAGCTCAAAGAAATTGTTATGAGTAACCAAATTCTTAGAAGTGGAAGTGTTTCTGAGAAGGGATCTGTGATGCCATGTGAAGTATTATTTACTTTAGTGAGAATGATCCTAAAATTAAAACATCCAAATGATCTACTATAAATTTTGCTGAACTCCATAAAGTACTGATAAATTTGAGCACGAATTTTGTGCAATGGAAGACAATTTTGAAAGTCTTAAAGTCATATAACTACTGTGCATGCAAAGTACAAACAAATTAGGTGCAACTACATTTAATGACACAAATTTTCTTTGCTCAAAGGACAATTGAAATGCAAAATAAATTGTGGGCTTGTATTTGTTCCTGACTTTTCTATATGTAAATTCTGTTTTGAAGGTGTGAAGATTGTTGTGCAGCCAGACTCTCAGGCAGTGCTCTCTGGTCAGGTGGTCAAGCTGTGTTGTTGGGCAGCAGGACACCCATTTGTGCACTACCAATGGTTCAAGCAGGAAAAAGAGGTAATAGCTGATAGAGAATGCAGGTTTTTGCAATAGTAAAAATAATAGATAATGATTTTGGATAACGCATTTTTCCTTTTAAGGCTCTTACTCTTATTTACAATGAGGGAAGATTGCTGCATAATGAACCTATCAATCTGCTAAAACAATATGGTGATTCCTTATAGTCAGACAACTTCATCCCTGGGGCTTATTTTGGAATGTGACAGAAAGGAAGCTGTAAATTTAGTTGTCTCTCAGCCTAGCAATAAGTTTCAAGTAAGTGAAGGAGTTGAGGCTGGTGTTACGGACATTGAAATAAATACTGTAATTCTTGATCCTGGTTTAGATTAAACCAATCTAAATTTAAGTATTTTTGTCTCACCTGTGATTCAGGTCCCTCATGGTAACTCTCCAGAGCTGGTTTTGAATCCAGTGAGTGTACAGGATTCTGGCTTTTACATCTGTCGAGTGAACAGTGAATCTTCTTTTGTGTTCAGTCGGTGGGCACGCCTTGAAGTTTGTGAGCTCCAGCACACATCTCATGGTGAGTGCCAAAAACATTGTCTTCTGGAAGTTTGTCCCCCTGCTTCCTAGAGGAACTCGATTCTCTGTTGCTGTGTTTAGGTTGTCTCACCTTTTCTTTTCTTTTTTTCTTCCTTTTTGTTTTTTTTCAGGGAGCTTAATGGGTTTGCCTCAAAATAAGTTGTGCATTTGTATTCAACCTCAGCCACAAAACTTGATGTTGGGGGATGCTTTGGT
The DNA here is from genome assembly GCA_013400695.1 of Neodrepanis coruscans. Lineage (NCBI taxonomy): Eukaryota > Metazoa > Chordata > Aves > Passeriformes > Philepittidae > Neodrepanis > Neodrepanis coruscans. The sequence goes on along the minus strand of VYZS01043169.1, from coordinate 16,226 downwards.
ACTAGAATGTGGAGCTGTTGGAAATCCAATTCCTCATTACCAGTGGTTCAAAAATGGATTTCCCTTGGCAAATGGGAGCAAAAATGTCTACACGGTAAGTTACTGCCCTGGGCCTAATTCGTAACCACCTTGAACTTATCACAGAAAGCTTCCTTGAAGAAAATAGTTTCTCCCTGGCCTTGATAACATCTGACAGAAGTGTTCAAGTGCTTCTTTTAGTTTTTTACTCTTTCTTGCATGGGGTCTTAAATGTAAGACCTTAAATACCTGATGCAGGTATTCTCTTGGGTCTGTTGGGGTGATGCTTGCACAGGTAACTTACGTGGATGTGGAACATCAAGGGACATATTGGTGTCATGTCTTCAATGACCGGGAGGATGAAGACAGCCAGAAGGTAGAAGTTGTTATAGGTAAGGAGTTTTTCTGTTTGATCCAGGTCAGTTTGTTAATCCATTTCTTCCCCATTGTTAAAATTTACTTGTGAAGCTTTCAGTATTAAGCCAAGCACATCCCTTCTATATTTTCAGTTTATCCATTTGTTAAAAAAAACCCATGTGCTTGCTTCCAGCAAGTGGAGTCTTAGGGCTTTGGATTTTTATGGTAACCAGCACAGAAGTGCTACCACTTTTTGACATTGCCAGCATGTACGTGGCCTGTCAGCAGATTGGAAGCTGATTTTTGCTTTATGACAACTAGAAGCCAGTTCAACCCTTGCTGGCAGGGGAACTGTGTTACACAGGACAGGTGAGGCTGTTCACTGCAAGAAGAATGAACAAGCAGAACATGTTTCAGTGCGTGTGCATGTGCACATACTCACAGTGAACTGAAGAGGAGCAAAATGTTTGCATAGCTTCCAGATATATGTGGGAATAGTACATGTAATTCACAAGAAAATTTCTCTCCTAACCTGAAAAATATCCTAGTTTAGTACTCCCAAGTTTCAGTAATAATTACTGTATAGTGTTGTGGTCAATGCAGATTTATACTGCTGTAAAATGAGCCAGATTGCAGAGCAGCTTGACAGTGATCTTTGTCTTCCACCTTGTGTGCTAACTCTAATAACTGAGAGCACTTGTCTTTCAATTTCTTCCCCTCCTTAAAATACAAGGAAGGAAAGCTCTGGCAGTGGAGTGCACAGAAGGTAAAGTAAACCTTTAGTTGTGAATCAATTTTAAAAAATCAATGAGGGGATGACAGGTTGTTGAGTGTGTTGCTGAAAAGCATGTGTGTGTTAAGAGCTACAGTCTAGTTTAAAACACTCATGTATGATGCAACATTCCTTCTGCCTGTGCTTTTCTTTGCCTGGGTGCCATCGGCTAGACTACGGGACTAAACCCAGGCTGCTTTCTTCTTCTGTGGTATTCAAATGAATGTAAAGATCTGGAGATTTCTATGGCTGAGTTCAGGAGGCAACATCCTGTCCAAGAAAATCTGGAGGTATTTAGGAACCTGAGTGATCCAAGAGAGCTTGGTAGAGGTAGTTCCAGTGTCAGCTCTGTGCCTGCAAGAGGTGTTTCCAGCAACCTCAGTAGGATAATTCCTGTTGTCCTCTGCATGGCTGCCATGGGAAGGAAGAAATGTGACCTGTGTTGGTACCATCTGTTGATGACTGAGCTTCCCAGAGTCTGCAATATTTTCATCAGGGCATCACATATGATGATGTGAGGCTGCTCACAGCAGGTCTGCTCTGAGACACCCCTGGTGTGAAAACATTGGTGTCCAGTGTTCCCAGAATAGAGGTGAAACCTGTGCTAACTTAGAACGTGTGAAAATTGTGTCTGAAGCCTTTCTGCAGTAAGATTTCTTGCTCAGGATGTTGCTTTGGGATGATTCTGGTAACCTGTTCTTTGCTCCTTCAAGCTGCTTGCATGCCTGTCCCTCCCTTTAGATCTACTGTACTGTAATGCTGTGTTCCAGCACAGCTTAATATATTGCTGTCGGATTTTATCTTCTCTGTATAGAATAAGCACAGAAGGTTAGATTTGCAGAAATGTAAAGCCAGAAGTATTTTAGAGAGGTATCTTTTTTTCTCTGTTTGGCTTCAATTAATAATGGCATGACACTTTTTACTAATAAAAATGTTGGTTTTGCTTCTTGTTTGACTTACGGTTTTGTTGGTGTATTTCTTCACAGAAGATTTAAGCGATCTTCAAGAATCAGGTAAGTGATAAGTTTTGAAAAACTTCGATTTTACACCTGCATTTTATGTTACAAATCACTGAAGCCTAGCTGGGTTACAATATATGCTTTACAGTACTTGAATGTATGTATAAATGGGAGTTGAATAGGGGCAGGTGTCATTTTAAGAGCAGCACAGGTTGCTGGTTCCAAAAGATTAACTTGAAGAATATAGTGAACCATAGGGTTGATATTATCTTTGTATGATCACCCAAGGCTGGTTTTCTACACTGCATGTGTACTTTTTCTTTTGTGCAGGGAATTCTTTGCTTTCTTGTCTGTGGTTTCTCTGGACTCTGAGAAATCTCTGCTTTCTCAGATGATTAAGGTGAAAAAGATGTAAAGTGTCTGGCTGTCAGCCTGATATGTGGACTTAAATTCATGCTGGAGTCAGGCAATGTGGCTTGAAGCCTGTTAGGTGTTTATTATGGAAGTGCAGACCCAAAGTGTTTCTCCAAAAGGGATTACCCCTGATACAGTGTTCCCAAATCACAAAGATTATGTAGTTTCCTGTTACACATCAAGTGTGTGTTTACTTTTGCCCAGACTCAGTTTCAGCCACTGAAGTGGTTTGCTGTGATGTGTGAGGTTACCCAGGTGTGCCACTTTGGCACACTGCTTACCCTTCCTCTTGGCACAGCATTGGCTCTGCCACTCCTCTCTGAAGTACAAAATAAAAGATTTTTCACATCCAGGTGGTCGTCCCTGCTGAGCATCCCCTATCTTGCCTGTCTGCATTTCATTTGGCAGGGAAATGCCAAAAGTTCAGATGTCACTGAAAATGCCAATGTGCAGTTTGTGAGATTCAGAATTATACTGTAAGCATCTATTCTGTCTTAATTTATAGACCCAGCTATTCATATCCTATTAGGCTGTGTTTGCTGGAAGAAAGTGAAGGAAATCGGGTAAACAACAACAACAGTATCCACAAAACACCCCCAAACCCCCCAAAACTAAAAAGAGCACCTTTTTTTTCACTAAACTATTAAGGTGTTGGACAAAGCAGTGTCTCTGGACTATGGCTGTGGGGAACATGTGGTTCATGTCCTGGCATTGCAGCTCTGACTGTCCTCACTGATACTCTGCTCTTTTCATCTGTTTCAAGCAGACCCACGAGAACAGTCAAGTCACAGACCTGTCGGTGAGTAGTTTTGCAGCTGGAATGACTGTATGGATTTCACATCTAGGAAACAGATTTTGCTGCTTCTGACACTGCTGTGCCAGACCTGTGGGGCACATAGAGAACTGCAGGGAGGGAGACCCATGGGTATTTGTACAGTCTTTCACAATTCTTGCTTGGCCATTCAGGAGCAAACTATGCTGAGGGCACTGGTATTTTTAGTGACTCTGTGGAGCGGCTGCAACTTCTCATCTGTTTCAGATTCCTCTGGCCAGGCCTTGGGCAGTGTGTTACTCTATTACTTTGAACAGTTGAATGGCTGGAGATCATGGTGTTGGGATGATGTGATAAAAGGGTTTGGTATCCTGTCTGCCAAGGGAATGCTGTCCCTGCAAGCTCAACTCTCCCTGTGCCCATGATGCGGATGCTTTGATGCTGAGCTGAAGCTCATAAAGAGATGAATACCATGTGTGCTATGAAGAATAGTTGCTGGGGTTTTTAATCACATTCTTAATTTGCACTTAGCTTTGGCTGTGGTCAGGCATGACGTCCTGTTGATGCTAAACCAGGTGGAAAGGCTGCTGGCCTCTGTCCAAGTTTCACCACTATTTCAGACTCATCAGTGTGAGGGGGAGTGTAAGTACTGCCCCTCATGGGGAGGGATAAGAAGAGAGTTGAGCTGTATTCTTGATGTAGGATGACTTTTAAAAACACATAAAATATTGTTCTTGAGGTGAAAATGCATACTCTTTTGTCTTTGGAAGACCTTAAATTTAAAGGAATGGAATATACAGACATGATGCGTTTCTTTTCTCCTTGTGTCTTGGCAGCCACAGACAAGGTGGCTCTGTTAATAGGAAACATGAGCTACTGGAATCATCCCCAGCTCAAGGCTCCAATGGTAGATGTGTATGAATTGACTAGTTTACTAAGGCAGCTGGATTTCAAAGTTGTTTCTTTGCTGGATCTGACGGAGTCTGAGATGCGAAGTGCAGTGGATGAATTTTTACTTCTCCTGGACAAAGGAGTATATGGTAAGAACACATGAAATCCCTTCTGAAGTAGGTCAGTTTTGAGTGTATCAAGTACACAAATATCTGGTATTTGCCTTTGCCAGCTCTCAAACTCTCTGTAACTGCCAAAAAACCTTCATGCTAAATAGGATGTGTGTACAGTAGGAAGAGTAAGAGAAAAGCACCCACCAGCATATCCTTTATTTTGCTTAAAACATTTCTGTTTCTTTACTTTTAGAATGGATCAAATGTTTGCACTTTTTTCTTTAACCACTCCTAAAACTGCAGTGCATGTTCTGGGGCAGGGCACAGTGGAATCGATGCACAGAGCAAAAACCTTCATGTCTTGCATGGAAAAGGCCAAGAATGACCTGGCTGGGAATGTAAGAAAAGTTCTCCTGTAGGCTTTGAGTTTTCAGCTGACTGCTGATATTTGGGCATTTTTCTAAAAGCTAACATTGTATAAACTCCTTGGGCAATTATTTAACACAGACAGCAGGTCCCCTTATTTTTTTTTTAATTCCTAGTAAAGCCCATTCAAGAAAACATTATTTGATCCTTTTTTGGAACACAAGGTCAGATTATTTCTTATCATGACTATTTTTATGGGTGTGTTACCTGATGCTCTGTCTGTGCAGAATTGGCTGCTCTGACATGTGGGAATTTATATCTGAGCCAAAACCTGCCTGACATGAAGCCTCAGTCTGCCAGGAATGTTGAGGCTTTCTGAGACCAGTTTGCTTTTTTATTCCCTGGAAAATAGATGGTGCTTGCACATTTGGTTGAACTTTGGGATTCTTGCACCTTCTCTTTTTTTTTTCCTATAATTGTTGACATGAATGTAGAAATAAAGTCCTGAAAGGCCTTAATAAGTATCTCAGCAGCATCATATGAAACCTCTTACATGACATATTTTTGCAGTTGTACTTTTCCAGCCAGTCAGTATAAAAGGTATGCAGAACAGTTTTTCAGTGGTGTTTGGCAATACCTACTTCAGTTTAAATGGTCACTTTGTTCTTTCTGTGTAGTGGTTATTAATGGCTTGAAGCCTATAAAAGATGCTGTCAGTGCACAAATAGGTAATGATTTATAGTGGGAATAGCTTCAAACAGAAGGGGCATCGTGGCCACTGCTGTTTAGTCTCTGTTACATACACTCCTGATGCCTAATAGCTTGTGTAATTCTGGCTTTCTGCCAGGAAAGTGGCATTTCAGATACTGGTCCTTAAGGGCAGGAGTAGTAAACAAAGTGATGATGATTGTCTCCTTGGATGTCTTAGTTTGTGCTGTTCTAAATGTAGGATGCAATTAATACTGTATTCCACATAGGGTAAACCATGGACCCATATATTTTAAAGTCTAAAAATATTTAGGCTGCTTTCTTTTTAAAAGAGAGGGAGGGAGAGAGAGAGAGGCAGATACCACTTAAATGCTGACGTCTCTGAGGAACTTGAGCCTACTTAAAATTGTTGTGCCCAAGTCTCTGCTGAGACCCTCCAAACATGTTTACTCCACTTACCCCGGGTATGCACAGATGTATTTCTGATCCTGAACTCAACACATTAGCTGTTGCAGGTACTTGTCACACAGCATAGCACAGTCATCTGCCAAGGATAGAAAAGACATGGAGTCAGTCAGTCGAATTACTTACTGAATTACACTCAGATATATGGAATCTCAAATATAACCTTGATTTAGCCCAGATCCAAACTCTGGAAATCACATTGATAGTTTCTTTTTAACTTAGGACCTGACATGAGGTCATGCAGTTGAGTTCCCATCATTTTTAACTCTCTTGAAACTACTCAGTCTCAGGTAACCCCAAAAGGTGCAGGGCTGGGACAGATTATTTTCATTTCTCAGAGCTGTGTGTAGTGGACAGGTGAAACCATTGAGCATGCCCACAAGTTGAATTAACTGTGGGTCATTTTAGTATGTTAGGGGATGGATTATTTGGGGGGTTCTCTGAATGTTCATTCCACCGTTGTAGTGACATCAGTTTCCCAGCAATTTTTAGTAAGAATAACAACATAAGAATATCATATCTCCAGTCAGCATTAGTTGTCAGATTTCTGTTGACTTTTATTTAGCTGAGCACTATGTTCTAATTGCAGATCTGAGCCATAGGCTGCTTCATATAGATAAATAAAAATTCTTTTTAAAAGATGGCATTTGCATCATTAAAGAAAACCAGCACTGGGAAAATTAATCATACAATCTGATAACTACATTTTATGATGGTGGAGGTTATTCATTCAAAGAACATCTAATCTTACTGCAAATTGATATGACTTTAATACTGGATATTTTTATTCCTGTAAGTAAAATCTAAGCCATAGATTGCAGTTCCCTTTTTCAGGATTAAGAAAATTTTTCTTTAGTTCCATTATAGAGGGGGGGGGGTTCCTACAAAAATATTGCATGTTTTATTTAAGATTTTAAATCTTAAAATGTTGTAAACTGTTGTGTACTGACACATGAGGGAGATGATGGCAGGATAATAATTTTTGGCTAGGTAAGCATGCAGAGAATTTGTTTAGTAGACCCAGAAGGGTCATGAGTCTGTAACTAAGAGATGTAGCTGCAATCAACTGAACATGAGCTGTTGGTAGTCTGGTAATGGGGATGTGCTCTGGAGTCCTACCAAACTATTCAGCAGGGTTTCTTTCTGTCTGTAAAATCTGCAGAGTTACTGCTGCTCAGAGCTTTGTAATTGCACATGTGAAGAAGGTGTTTTACAGTTGGCACGTTTCCTTGTTCCTATCTGTGAGTTACACATCGTACATAACAGACTGTTTCTGTTAGAGGTCCTAACAGCTTAAAGCATTTAAGGGTATTTAACTTTGTTTGATGCAAATATCTAATTGATTCTATTGCATGTGTGATTTTGCTTTTTTTAATTTGTTGTGTCTGTGTGTTGTGGAGTTGATGTTAATGTGACTCCCCCCTGCCTCCCTTCCGAGTTAACAAAAGCATATTGATATTAAAAACCAGCTTGGAGTGTCTTGAATGATGTCCATGTCCCGCAGACACGGGCTGTGCATGAAGGTTTGGGCATGTAAAATGTGCAGAAGTGCTCACTGTGCTCTCAGTCACACCTCTCCTGAACTCAGGTTTGTTATACTACGCTGGCCACGGCTACGAAAACTATGGAAACAGTTTCATGGTTCCTGTTGATGCTCCGAATCCCTACCGGTCAGCAAACTGCCTGTGCGTGCAGAACATCCTCAGGCTGATGCAGCAGAAGGAGACGGGACTGAACGTGTTCCTGCTGGATATGTGTCGGAAAAGGTTAGGGTTAGGGGTGAGAACTGCTATCGGGTGTTTGGGGATGGTTTTGCTTCTGGGACAGGGAATAATCCCTGAATTTTGGGGAACTGACTGTGAAGTTCAGTTTTTTCACTGCAGCTACAGGTTAAAACTGAGTCTGCTTTTAAAATTAACAAAAGAAACCAAACAGCAAGGGATCTTGAGAGAAAGCTGGACCTCCTGCTAAGGAGGAGTCTTCAGTCTAGGCTAAGAATTCACTGTACTCCAGAGTTTATGGTTCTGAGAACTCACAGCCACACCTGAGTGCTTTTAACATCTATAGGACTCATCCACAGACACATCCTGCCTGTGGCCTTGGATGGAAATATGAACCTGGTGGATGACGTTCTGCCCCCATGGGTAGATACCTGTGTCTTGATTTGCATGACGTTTATTTCTTATTTTTTTGCTGTTTTTATTTAAAAGTTATAAATTATTAGTCTGATTAGGTAAAAGTGAAACTGGGCATTTTAAAGAAGAGCCATTGAATCATTACCCATCTTCATTGCAGGGAGGAAAGAGAATCCCTATGGTCAAAGGTATGTTAATTTGGCAGAAGGGCTCAAGTGAAGTGCTTATTTTAGAACTCTTCAGAGCCATGGATTTTGCTTTTATGCTGGGGATCTTGCATCTTTATTTAGAATTTAAAAACCAACTGATTTATGGTATTTTTCTAAACAAAGCACTATGCTCTTTCCATGTTGAGAAACTATGATGCCCAATTAATCTTGCACTTGAAATCTGCTCTTCAGTCAGCACTTTTGGCAGTTGGTCTCTAAGGAATGTTGCATAACAGAACATTGCTGGTGCCTTGGTGTCTGTGGAGCCTCTAAACTTCACTGCTAATGAAATGCCTGTGGCCCAATTCAGCTTCACAATCTGCTGTCCAAATAGAAAATCCGTCTATGTAAGCCTCGTGCTGACTATGCAGACACCAGGTGTGGGGGAAAAAAACTTCGAAGAAAGTCATACAGTTTTTGGTATAACCTAAAATGGGCAGTTCTCAGAAATGTTTTTTGCAGAGATTGCAGCCAAACTCTACTGGTTACTATGACATGCCCTTCTCTAGGTAACACAGGGTGCCTGTGTATTTACATTGTCCTCAGGATGACTGTTGATGGTGCTGAGTTTTGTCTTTTAGCAGTCAGAATTCATTCCAGAATTGTAGGAGTGAAACAAATTACTGGTTCTGAACTCTGCTTTTCAGGTATTTTGAATTTGTTACCATTATTAGTTCTCAAATTAGTGTTTTACTTTCTTGTGCTTCCATTTATTACAGAAATGAATATGATGACACAATTCTTATCTTGGATACTCTGAAGGTCACGGCCAATATCGTTTTTGGATATGCAACGTAAGGACATTTTTCTTATTCTGTGCTACAGAAGTGACCACTGAGATTGTATGTCTGATCTTTTCCAGAATAGTGCTCTGATGTTAATGGGTCAGTAATCTCAGTCAGTTTTCCAGTCAAGTTCAAAAGCTGCTGAATAGAAGTAGTAAAGAGCTTTAACAAAGTCTTCAATTTGAGCTCCTCATATAAGGAGTTTGATAAACAGCTCTGGACTGGGGCACCGTTGTAAACCTTCCATGAGCTGCTTGCAAGGGAGCACAAAGAACAACCTGGTTTTCAAATTTTAGGGTTTCTTTCCCCCATTCCTAACTTTACTCTTGAAGATGCAGGTGTTGTGGTGTTTTTGACTTGTCTCATGCTGGTGATCTCACAGGTGCCAAGGAGCAGAAGCTTTTGAGATTCAGCAGTCGGGGTTGGCCAACGGAATCTTTATGAAGTTCCTGAAGGACCGTTTGTTAGAAGACAAGAAGATCACTGTTCTGCTTGATGAGGTTGCAGAAGGTAAACTCCAGTTTGCTGTGCTAATGGTCTGCTCAGCCTGCATTACTGACAACACCTTTGTTTACATGTCCTTCCTCTTGTAAATGTGTTACACTACTTGAAAGTCTTTCGTGTTGCATTTTGTTCAAATAGCAGCTTTTATCAAGAAGCAGCTGCTACTGGGCAGCACATTAACAAAATTCTTGAAGTTAACAAGGAATCTAAGCTTCTTTAATAGTATTCAATTTTACACTTCTGTGAACCTTACTTGTTCTGAGTGTCTGTGTGGAGCTTTGAATTGTCCATCCACCAAAAATGCTCTTCTGTCCTGTGGTTTCAGCTGCTTGTGGTAGTCCAGTCATTTGCAAGTTCATTTAAACAATGGAGTCCTACCTATGATGATAATGATTTGTTCTCTATCAAGAACAGTAAGTTCTCTGAGTGCACCATAAAGGGCAATGCATTGCTTTCAAATGCCTGGTTCAGTAAGTGTATTTTAGAGTTGATGGGAGAAGTGTTAAAGTGAAAAATGTCAAGGGGAAGCATACTGCTTCTGTACAAACATCTGCTCAGAAGAACAGGCCAGCCATTAGCCAAAATCTGCCAGTGTGAGACTGGTCTCTACAGGGGATGTCCCTCAGCAGCCTGAGGCAGCTGCAGGTCACAGAGCTTTGCCCTGTCTGTCTTCTGTTCAGGGGTGGTGAGAAAGATTGACCTGTCGGACAGCATGACAAGCACCATTGTCCCATTACAAGTGTTCCATGAAAAAGGCCCCCATGGAAAAGGCTGTGGCCTGTTGGTGCCACAGTTCCTGCTGGCTGCCTTTGCCACAAGAGTGCAGTGCTGGCTTGTGCTCAGCTTGGTGGCCACCAGGCCCCTGAGGTCCTTCCCTGCAGAGCTGTGTCCCAGGGAGTCAGGCCCTTCCTGCACCAGTGCAGGGGCTTATTCCTACCTGGGAGCAAGACTCAGAGTTCCCTCTTTTTGGACTTTGTGAGATTTCTCTGGCCAATTCCACGGCCTGTCCAGGGCCCTCTGAAGGGCAGCACAGTCCTTCAGGGTATCAGCCACTCCCCCCAGTTTTTAATACTCTGCAAACTTGCCAAGCTTTGCATTCTGTCCTGTCATACAGGTGATGAGGAATGCTGTTAAGTAAAAAATATTGGGCCCTTTATTGATGTTTAAAATACTCCTCTTGCTCCCAGTCCTTTAGAAATCTCCTCCAATGGAATTACTCACATTTTTGAAATTAGGTGTGATACTGCTTGAGCAGTTGGCCAGGCCCCCTGTGAGCCCCTGGGGCCTTGCAGCCGCCACAAGGCTGCTTTTGCCTTCAGGGAAGGACGAGCTGAGCAAGGAATATTTGTAAAACTGCAGCTTTGGATGGACATGCTGGCGCTGGCATAACCACAGCAACCACACAATGCTGCACTTAATTCAGCTGGAATTGCAGAGCATTGATTTTGAAAGAACATATATATGCATCTTCTATTTTTAGATATGGGCAAGTGTCCCCTAACGAAAGGCAAGCAGGCCCTGGAGATCCGCAGCAGCTTGTCAGAGAAAAGGGCATTAACTGACCCCATCCAACAAACCACGTCTTGTGCAGAGTCTCTGGCACGGAACCTGCAGTGGGCCAAAGCTCATGGTATGGTACACAATCCTGCTGGCATGAGGGGAGAAAGGAAAGGATGTACTGCTATTGAATGGAAATGGAAGAAATTCAAATTTATATCTGAATTTTCATTTGTATGTTCATTTGGAAATTTTTGTGTTTGGGTTTATCCCTACATGGGATAGTAATGAATGAGGTGACAAGTGGAATTCATCCTGAGTAAGTGTATTTAAGACCACTGTAGGGGAGAATTCAGGACATCTGCCTCCTGCAACAGTGTGCCAGAGGTCTGTGTGTCTAACAATGACACTTTAAGATGTCATTAATCTCATTAAAGTCATCACCTAAAATGGGCAGGTGAACTGTACAATAAATGTGCACAGTGAAAAGGAGTTTTCAGTGTATACAACTACAAAAAATTATATAAGGATGAGATGAGTTGGAGGGTTTCTAGGCTTCTTTTAAGAAGGGCAGTGGGATTTAAGACCTTTTTACCTTTTTCACCTGAAGTTGTTGGAGTACATCTTCAAATTGCTTTTGTTTTGAGGTGGCATTTCTAAGACTGCTCCTTCACAGATGCAGATATTTATTTGTGAAATCAAGCCCTTAATTCTTGTGTGTTAAAGCATTGAAAAAGCATAGAATTTCTTTTTTAAAAAATACAAAATGCATATGCTGAATTATATTTAGACTGTAATGATGTGTTTATTTGCAGAGCTTCCAGAAAGTATGTACCTTGAATTTAGATGTGGTGTTCAGATCCAGCTGGGGTTTGCAGCAGAGTTCTCCAATGTCATGATAATCTACACAAGAATAGTAAAGAAACCCCCTGAAATGGTGGCTTGCAGAGCCCACGTTACAGACTTTGCACTCGTAAGTGCTCCTTGTTGGTGTCTTGTGATCTCACTCCACTGAAATTGAAAATTTTCTAAACTATTGAAACTTCTAAAACTGAAAGAAATACTATTTTATGATCTACAAATTCTATACCTTCAATTAAGTTCTCATTTCTTTCTTGCAACAGGACCTGGATGTGGATCCTAAATTGGCCAATAAAGGAACTCCTGAGGAAACTGGAAGCTATTTAGTATCAAAGGACCTTCCCAAACACTGCCTCTACACCAGGCTGAGTTCACTGCAAAAACTAAGGGTTAGTATGTGTTATTCCTCACAAGTTTGTTCAAGTAATTGACACTAATCAAGTTGCTTCACAGTAGCCCCTGTGTATTGTCTGCATAGTAAATTCTTTGGAGGGAAGAAATGGCTAATAGCACAGTTTAGTGACTCTCATTTTGTAGCTGAAAAGTAAAAGCCAGGGAATTGATGCATGTGCAATCCTGAAACCAGTGTGCAAGGCCCTTTGTATTTTTAGGCCTATGCTGAACTTAGCCAATATAGTTGTTTTTGTGAAGATCATCTGTTGCACACTGAGGGTGTTCCTATGCCCTACAGTTCGGGAAGAACATGACCTGAGGCAGAACTGCCTCTTACTAATGACTTTGTAGGAGATGAAAATGTTGTCTATCACCAGGCTGTGCTTCTGGGCACAGTTTTTAAAAAGTTCTCACTTCAGCAGAGTGGGGCACTGTTAAGTGTCTCTCTGTATCTTTGTGTTATAAACATTTGTGCCAGACACCACCTGGCATCTCTTCTTCAGTGCTTTTGGCAGCTGAGGTAATGCAAGTGCTTCTAGAAATACAGACTGTCCTGTGAGCAAGTACTGACTGAAAGACGTCCTCAGTAAACAAGTTTTGCCCAGTGTGTCTGTAGCTCCTAAAAAGGTTGCTCTCCTGCAGGAGACCAGGCCTCTCAAAGGGTTTGCTGTATTTTTATTTGAAGTATGACTTTTTCTCTCCCCCACCTTTCTTCTTTTACAGGAACACTTGATCTTCACTGTTTGCTTGCACTATGAGTACTCAGGAATAGAAGATATAATTGATGAAAAAAAGCAAGTTAATGTTGGCAAGCCCCTTATTGCTAAATTAGGCCTTCTTCATGGATTCAAAACCAGTAACTGTCCCCAGAACTGTTGCATGGCTGGTTATCTGTTTCATAATCCAGTAGAATCAAGTTCAGAGGCAGCTAAATACTGCATCCCTAGCCATTACCAACCAAACTCCTGTCCAGGTGTTTACCATCCAAACCATACCTGCTCTGCCAGCATCGTACAACCAGAGGCTTGTTCCTGCCATGGGTCTTCCAGAACATTGGCTTCAAGACATGAAGTACAGAATTACTCACCCGCTGTGGAAATGAGTAATGTACCAGTAGAGACCACTGATGACACTGTTGAACTGGAATTCCTGCTCTCTGACAGCCTCAGCTTCTCTGAACAGCAGTAACTGGGATGAGTTTGGAATAGACCAGAGTGCCATTCTTGAACAGGGGACCTCCACCTGCTTATCCATCTTCTGGAATGTGGGACTTCAGGAGAAGGCACTGGAGAGTTCAGAGTTGGGCCTGGGAATGAGGTGGTGATTCAAAGAGACTGAACTGGACTGACAGATTTAGGAATGAGAAAGGCATGATTTAAATTTTTTTCTCCTATTAGTTGATGTTTGGTACAGGGGAAAACTTGAACCCTCAGAGCTTCCTATTCCATTCTCTGGCCATCATGTGTGTATTAGGATGAGTCACTGATGTTCCAGTGCCTTGAATGTAGCTTGATATCCAGCTCTGACTGCATTCCCCTCTTTCATGGTGAGATGTCCAGTGTCTGGCAGCATCTGAGATGGATTAAGATCTGTGCAAGGAAACCAAAACCTGAACAGAACTAGTAAACTGACATCTCTTCTGTTTTTAAGAGAACTACAGATCATCAAAGGGAGCAAAGTCACAGATTCTGTGACTGCAATACTGTGGAAGATTGTTGCTAAACTGATTTTTTTTCTCTCTTATGTAACACACTTAAGATTTTTGCTGATCTGATGTCTGGAAAGGTGGTCTTTTCATGTTCTGGAAGAACACTAACTGGAAAGATGAGGAAAAGGGCCTGCTCATAGCAAGAAGAAAGGTATTGTATGGTCAGTCTCACAGTAAGACATGCTCAAGGGTAAAAATGAATGGGCACGAGGAGTGAAAGAAGGATTACCGGAAAAGCGATCTTTTATTAGGTCTTTAAAAGTCTGGATGTTTTGAAAACATAAAAATATTGGGGAGTTTTCAGATAGGGATAGTAGCCTCTCCTGCCCTGGTAATAGTGATAAATAGTATTGCTTTAATTAAGATCCCCAGAATAAAAATAAAGGAACTGAATGTCATTAAGGTGGACAAGCCAGTTTCAGTCTCCAGTGGAGAGTGCTGCCTTCTGGTGGGATCTAGTGGCCTGGCAACATGTTAGCTGGGCACTGAGGGACATCCTGCTGTGGCTACAATACATTTGAGATGGGAATGTTGATGCAGCTTTAACTAGACCTGGTGATCTTCAGATTCCTCTGCGCTGAAAGGTGGATATATGTGCAGGGATATTAATGTGGCTATTTCCAGGATGAGAGCCACGCTTGAAGTAATCTGTACATGAGCTCGAGTTTGTGATTTTCTCCTGCAGAACATTCAATTGTGAAATACCTATTAACAAATGAGATGTATCTGCATGAACTCTTTTGTGCAATTGACTTCTAAATGAAATCATAGCTTAAGACATGGCCTAGCACTGTAATAATTCCTGAAGTTTCCTAATGTGTATAACAGCTTAGTCTTTTTCTTACTGTGTAATAAACTGTTGTCTACAAAATTATGTATCCATGCATATGTAATTGCCATGTTCTTCTACTCCTCTTAGTCTTAAAAAGCCCTAAACTTCATTAAAATGAAACATGTAATAAAATAATCTCCTTAACAGAAAGAAGGAGAAGTCTGAATCATGAGCTTCAGCTGAAGTTATACAGATCTGCACCCTGGGGCTTTACAGGTTTTTCAAACTATGCACTTCAAAGGTGTTCCTTTACAGGTTGGTAAGTCTTCTGGCTCCTGAGAGCCCACGTGTACTGCTGGCTAAAGCTGAGTGATCCTCCTCCATTGCCTCACAAAGATACAAGTTCCTGTGATGTTCTGTCAGTTTACTTGAGAAATGTGGGTAAAGAAAGAATCCGGTCATGAACCCTTGAAAGCATCCAGAGGAAGGCAAGGGGAGCTCACTAACTCTGTGTGTGTGTCTGTTTGCAGGCACAGTCCTTTGTGGCACAGGAGGGACTCCCGAGAGCAGCAGTGCTGGTGTGTTAAACCCCTGGCGTGGTTTAAAGCTGCTGCAGCAGCTGCTGTGTGTGGCACTGGGGAGGGCTCTGCTGTGAGAGAGCTCAGACACACCAGGTAAGTTCTCAGCGTAGCAGGTGCTCTGCTGGTGCACAGCCTTTGTCAGCCTGGGGAGGAATTGAGTCACCTCTAAGGACTTATACCTGAGATGCTTGGAGAGTAACTATGTTATATATGAGCGTGGTAATGAGAACATCAGAGACTGGAGAAATCCAATCCTATTCCCCAAGAGGGAGTCCTCATTAGGCCTCAGCCTTGATTAATAACTGCTGGACAGTGAAGTTACCCTTGAGTTATCAGAAACACTGTCAGCTCCCAGGAATTCTTGTTGCCTAAGGAACTTCTGTTTTCTAACAGATGGCCTTGGAACAGTATTTTATCTGAATTGTAGCCCGAGTGGAACAATATAATTGTTTACTGGACTTTTTCAGAAAAATTCCAGTAATTCCTGACACATTGTGGTCAGGGTGGAGATTGATGACTGCAGCCCAGCATCTGGTGGCCCTATCACAGAAGCCCTAAGTGTGGCCCTGTGAGCTCACCTGGGCTGCAGTGGGACCCACTTTGCTCTCCCATGTCTGCAGTACACGGTCACCGAAAGCTGAGGATGGAGCCTGGGCTGGAACTTCCTCCTCCTTGAGGCTCAACCCTTGCCTGGCAAGAGATGCAAAGGCATTCGATGTGAGTATTTCCCTGAACTTGAGAGGAATCTTTAACAGCTACCTTTGTACATATATATATACAAATGCATGTATGTATTTCTCTGTGAATTGATTTAAATCTCCTGTGTAAGTATAGTATGGATATTGCCATCTTAGATCTACAGCTAAGTTCCTGCTATGCTTATAATAAAGCTGATTGAATCAGTTTGTAAATGCAGTCAGTGATTAAGTGCTGCTAAATCCTTCAG
>VYZS01043164.1:0-23569 GCA_013400695.1 Neodrepanis coruscans | reverse complement strand
AAGAGGATGGTTGGGAGAAGAGGATCTTGGTCTCCAGTTGCCTTGCAAAATAATTACAAGCTGCACCTTGCTGGTTAATCACAGCATCTCTGTCCCATTAGGTACCCAGACAGCCAAACAAAGGTCTGGGTCCAGTCTGAGGAGAGTTTTTTTTCTCAAACTGAGGACTCAGCAGGCAGCAGAGATGGGGAGCAGGGGGGCTGCAGGGGTTTAGTCAGATGGAGAGATGCTGTTCTGATCTGGCCATCAGAGGTGAGCTGCCCAGAGAGATGGACAGACATGCCTTGGATATGTTAGTGCCTGCAGTGATTCTGGTGATGCCATTGCTGTGGGTGAAAGACGAACAACCTTGTCTGTCACTATGGCACAACGAGGACAGCCCTTTGTTCCTCAGTTTACCCTGATGCCCGCTGAGTGCCTGGGCACTTGCAGTGACAAACTTTCCCTGGGCTGTGAGTTATACCACGGTCATGCTAGGACTGCCACAGAGCAGTGCCTGCTCCACTGCCCTGCTGAGGCTGGGGACGGGGCTGTTCCCAGGGATAGGGCACACCACCTGTCCTGCTGCTCCTGGCTATCTTCCTTCCGAAGCCCAGGAGGGTTTTTACCAGGGACCAGGGAGGACTTTTTCCGGGTCTCCCACTGCCACCTAGTGACCCATTTCATTCCCTCGGCTTGCAGCTCATCCAGATGGTCCACCTTGACTGGTGCTGGGAAAAGGCTCCCCATACCCTCAAAACAAGCTCAATCCCAGGGCCAGTGCTCACCTACACCCCTTGGAAAGGTCAGTCATGTACTGAGCAGTCAATTCTCAGCCTTTGCAGAAAAAGGTTTGAGACAGACTCATGCTTCATCTTAGCACTTGCTTTATTTTGCAAGGTGATTTTGTTCTTACCACTAGCATTTTGGTGTGTGTGTGGTGTGAATTTGTGTTCTGCTTTCTTTGAACACACATCATTTCAGATGTTTCTTTACTATGGAAGTTCCTGGAGTCAGAGGTGAGGGTTTGGTTATGCATGGTGTGGGAAGTGTGGAAACAGGCTCCTCAGGCTCAACAGGGGGGAAACCCAGCCAGGTGAACAGTGCTTGTGGTTTGAGAAGACACTCACAGGGCTGCATTGTTGGGCACAGCGTTGCCTCTGGCCTGCTGGGGCTTCTCCTGTACCCCCCGACCCCCAAATGCAACAGAAGCCAAAGCTGTGCTTGGAGAGTATTTTCACAAGCTTTACTCTCATTTCAGAGAGGAGGACAAGGCTGATCACATGTTGCTTTCAGTGGGATGAGTGCTCCTGAGCACCCTCAGTTCAAGGAAGTTCAGCGCCAGGGCAGGAAAAAACCATAGGCTTTCATCTCCATAATGATGGGCACAGTGCCAGCACCAGAATGGGAATCATTTGGAGGGTGATGCATGGGGATGCAGTGACGCTGTCAGGAGGAGCCCTCTTGCCCTGGCACACCCAGGCTGGAGGCATGGGAAGGACTCTGTGCTGGGTCAGTGCCCAAGCTTTAGATATCCATGCAAATCATTCAGGCATTGTTCACTGCCAAGCCCAAGCAGTGGGACAAATCCACAGAAGGGTGATAGAAGTCCCACCTAGCAGCATGTGAAGGCAGGTTGGGGGTGTCCTGATCGTCTGATCAGGGCATGGAGGATACTCATGAAGGTGAAGGCTGAGCCACAGCCATGCTGTGGAACCCCCTTAGCAGTGCTGTACCCCATGCAGGGAGAGGATCTGGAAATTCTGGGCTTAGTGTTTATTCAAGGGGGCTCAGTGTGCCCTCCTGGACAGCAGTTTTGGTGGGTAAATGTGGGAGAGGTCCAATGTGGCCAGTGTGGATCTTGTTTTCCTTTTAAGCCTCTGGGTGGAGGGTGACACTTGGGAGAGCTCTTGCCCACCTGCCGTGGTACCCCATGGGATCAGCAAATCTTCTTCAGATGCAGGTGTATCCCATTGCTAGACCTGAGGACGATCTGTGGTATCATTATGGGAATCTTGGATGGGTCTGGGCAGAGCTCGAAGCGTAGCAGAGTCAAGGCTAGTGCAATCTTCATCTCATTCATGGCAAACTGCTGCCCAATGCAGTTCCTGAGGAGAGAATGATGAATGCTCTGATTTCTGCCTTCATTCCTGACCACCCCCAAACTGGGCTCAGCCCATGTGTGAGTTGGGGGATCTCCAGCTCTTGCAAGGATGACATCACAGGTTATCTAAGAATACCCTGATGCCACACCAAAATGTACCCACCTCTGTGATGGGGTATTACTAGTTTTTATTAATAAGCATTGAAAAAAGATATGAAATTGAAAGAATAGGGGCTTACTTCGCTGGAAAGTGCAGCCTGGATCCAGCTAAAAGTACAGACACCTCAGAAAGGTTATTTCTGGCTCACTGTGATCTTCTTGCAAGTTACTGAGAACTCAGCATGCTGCATTTGTAATGGGAATTACTTGGTCCCAGTTTGGCTTTGAGGTGCACTGGAATTCACCCCTAAACAAAGGAGCCTGTGGTCCCAATGAAGGCAACAGAAAATGTAAATATGTCCACAAAGCCACAAGAAAACTGTCTGAAAGCCTACAGTGACCACAGAGCTTAGGGTGTGGTAAATGCTGTGGATCTGATGGAGCATGGAAATCCTGTTACAGGAGATTCTATAATAGGAGATCCTGTTACAGAAAGCCTGTCTCAGTTGGCCAAGCCAACTTGGCTTATGGAGACTGAGGGAGGATTAGCTTCAGGAGCTTGGCTTTGATCTAGGTCTTCCGCGCAAGGCAGCCTAGTGGGAAGGAGAGGGATGAAAGATCTCCCACCTGGGTCCAGCGGAGAAAGGCAGGAAAGCATGAGAGTGCCTCTGTGCTGAGTTCTCTGGGGAAAACCTCAGTGGATCATAAATCTGTAGGATCAACAAAGATCATTTGATCAGTGTTTGGTCTGATATGAGCAGCGACAGGGAATGTGGCCTCTGCTCTTTCTGGGGAAGCTGCAGAAGACAGACGTTTCTCTACAAAACCACTGAATGGATCTTCCCCTTGGAGATATTCAAATCACCCCCTAAAACACCCTAGATGCCTGCAGGTGTTTTTCTATTCATGGCAGCAATGATCAAGTCAGACCTCTTTAATTCCAGAGATGCCTGATCCTTGCTTTTCAGACAGCCACTGGAAAGAGGCAGCTATGCACTGTCCTTCAAGTTTCCCAGCTATTTCTTGAAGCCTCAAAAAATATCAGCTTCATATCACACACTTCCTGGAGGGTTTGGAACTTCTCATACCACTCTGAGATCCAAGTCTATCCAGGGTAGCTGAGAGAAGTCTGAGTATCTCTGTGTCACCATGCATGAGGAGAGATTATTCAACACTCTTTTCCAGCACTTCATCATATTAAAAGCCTTTGGGTTGTTTGGTAACTCGATTGAACTTTGCATTTGGATATGAACTCTTGGAATGAGTAGGGAAAAAAGCCAACATAGCAAGGAGGCACAAGCTGCCTTGTTCAAGGAGAATGAGCGCCTGGGCTCAGAGATCATCTTCCCTTTCTTGTTACAAAGGTGAAATACCTCAGGGTCCTTCCAGACATCCCGGTTCCTGTGAATACCAAATATATTCAGTGCAACCTGGCAGCCTGTAAAAGAAAAGTGAGAAAAAGTGCATGACATCTCAGAGTGAAGATGCAGGAAAGTTTTTTTTGGGATGGTCTTCCTCCATAGGCTCTGCAGGAGCTGTTGCAGGAGATCTGACAGTGATAATACCCAGCCTGTCCTGGCAGGTCACTTCCAGAAATACTCACATGGATGAAACAATGAGCTCAGATCTGGGCCCCATTTTTTGTATGTGTATCACTTTTACTTGACCAGAAACAAGACTCTGCAAGTCCTGTAGGAGCTCTGTGAACACTCTGGTCCCCTGGAGCATGCCCTTAGACTTTCTCTGGCCATCCTTTCTAGGCTTACTGTGGTGGCAAGCTGTGGTAGCCCCCTACAACCCTTCGCAGAGAGAAGAGAGGCTGGGAGACCCACCATCCCCCTTCATACAGCATCCTAGTGAAAATGCCCCACTTGTCACAGGCAGGAGCATGGAGGATGAACAAACTCAACAGACCTGCTGGCAAGCTGCGTCCATCAGGAAATGTGATGGGTTTAGAGAGCTGTCGGGACACGGAAGGAACCGGCGGGAATAGGCGCAAGCTCTCTTTGATGCACATCGTGGTGTACGTCATCTTCCCAAGGTCCTCCCTGAAAGCAAACTTGCTGAGGGTGCACTAGATCCCTTTGTCTATGTCATTGATGAAGATATTAAACAGTACTCATCCCAGTATGGACTCCTGAGGGACACTACTTGTCACTGATTTGCATCTGGACATTGAGCCATTAATCACTACCCTCTGGATGCCACCTTCCAAACAATCCCTTAGCCACTCATCAGTCCACTCATCAAATCCATATCTCTCCAATTTAGAAAGAAGGATGTAGTGAGGGACCATGTCAAAGGCCTTAAAGGGTGAAATAAAAGAGTGCATGATAAAGGAATAAGAAGTGCTAGCTCACCATTCAATGCTATCTCGGTCTCCCAGTATCCCCTGGATCTCCTCCCTGCAGCGTTGCTGGTACTCTGGATGTAATGACATGCAGTAGAAGAGCCAGGAGATCCCACTGGCTGTTGTATCATGGCCCTCAAACATGAATGTGTCCACCTCGGCACGTAAGTCCTCATCTGACAGTCCAACTCCATTTGCATCCTAGTAAAGAGGAGACCATATCATGCTTAAGCACACAGGTCTTTTATTTTTACACCCAAAGACTTGTGTGATTGGTGTCGCTTGTGTTTCCCTGCACATCAGGAAGTAATCAGAAAATATATCCGATATATGTGAGAACAGACAGACCTGCTGATTGCCAACGCTGTAGTCAACAGAGCTACAGAGTTGGGCTTTGGTGGGAGACAAGTTCCTAGCCCATCAGAAGAACACTCTGTTCAATTCCCTATCATTGTTCCCCTTTACATTTTTCAATAGTTTGATTTGGACAACTTTTTTTTCAGAGTGGGGCACAAAAGAAAGCGGCAGCTCCAGAAAGACAGAGTTAGCACAGAATGTATCTTCTTCCTGAACAACAAATAACAGCTTTTTTCCATAGTATCTGAAGATGTCCAAGAAAGTAAAACTACCAAAGGTAAGGGAAAAAATGTATTGATAGAACTACAGACAAGGTGCCCTCCTTGTAACCTTTCCAAAGACCTTGTTCTTCTTTAGTTTCTGACAGTTCACTTCTTTTAAAGTATTAGTGTGCTCACTGAAAATGGTCAAAAAAGATGAAGGTCTGCCCAAGGATTTATGTTCACTCATTGCATCTCACACATATATATTTCCATCTCTTTTCATCTACTTTTCCCTGAGCTAGAAAAGCTGGAGTGGGAAAAGTGTTGCCAGCAATTTCAGCCAGGAGCTGGATGGATCCCTGCTGATGCATCCTCAGTGCCATGCAGGTTTGTTCTTTAGCATTTGATATGATCATTTCAGACATTTACCTTGCTACAAAGAAGAATGTCCAGGAAATCCAGGTGCCTCTTTTTTTGGATCTTGTCAAGTTCTTTCTCATTGGAGAGCAACATCTTTCTTTCTTTTATTACTTCATCTGAACAGAAGAGTGGTCAGTTAAATGTCCCTTCACAGACCTCATGTACTTGACTGCTTGGTCAGCAGCTTGGACTCTGTTTAATGTGTAACATTCTGGCCAGTGCCTGCTGCAACTCCCCTCTAAGTCTCCCCATGTAGAAGTGGGGGAGAGGTTCAGCTGGGAGACAGGACTGGGGAGAAAGTGGGAGAAATACCTGTGTGGGTATGGGCCAGTTTGCAGGCATCATGAAACAGACGGGCTTTGTGAGTCAAGTTATAAAAGACATCACTGAAGGACAAAGTCTGGATTCTATTGCTCAGGAGGTAGCTCAGGTCATAAACAGCTCTAATATAATAGTGTGAGTTGCTGTAAGGAGATCAAGGTTAAAATAGTATTAGCAACATGAATGGGGAAACAAGAGCACTTGTTTTCCCAGGATTTGAAAGTTTGGACACTGACCTCTGAGTCTGACAGTTGGAATTAAAACTGAAGGCACATTTCATGATGTTGTCTAGTGTCATCAAGCTGACGTCTTGAAAGAGCTCCACTGGCTTCATCTCTGTGCTCTTCTTGTCCCATTTATCCTGGGATAAAGGGTAAGAAGGGACAAGTTACTATCTACAGTCAGGTCATATTTTCCTGTCCCTCTTCACAGATCCACACTGCTAATTACTTTCTTTTCTGCAAGCAGAGGCCCTAGTTCACTATATATTCTGTGAATCTAATAAAACTCTTCTGTGTATTTCTTTTTTCAGGTTTATCACACTGGGCTAGGAAAGAATACTCTAATAGAGTCTAATTTTATTGGGAAAAAAGCAAAGAAAGAAAGAATAGGTGCAATGTCCAAAGGAAGGTGAGTGGAGCAATTTCAGAACTTCAAAACTACCCCAAAAATTCAATGAAACTCTAGAAGTTAAGTTCAGTCTCTTCCCCTCACTCATTCCCAGATCTGATTCTTTTCACCACAGCACAGCTGAAAGGCAAAAGTAAAAGGAGTAGGAATTCTTACCAGCATCACTTTGACTGCGTCTGACATCAGGGTCACATAAGATTTCAGTATATCATAATGAAAAGCTGGGGTGAGCATCTTTCGGTGCTGAAACCATTTGGTTCCCTCCAGGATCAACAGCCCCTTCCCTGAAGGCACAAACAGAAGAGGTGCAGTCAGCTCCTCCAGGCTCTGATCATGGCTCTGACAGCCTTACTACTGCTTTTGACTTACCAATCCAGGGAAGTAGGAATTTGTAGGGTACACTGGCCTTGGGATCTGTAAAAAAAACCAAAAAACAGGTATGAGAAATGTATGAATGACTAATGAATTCAACACAACAAAAAAGAAAATCAGGGTAAGTTTTCATTAAATTTGGTGCTCTAAATCACAAGGTAGAATTAATCTCCATTCAAAATGTAAGATACTCTACTACTACTGGTAGAGTTTAAAAGTGATCATCCACAATTATGACCTCAGTGATCTTGAAAGAACAGAGAAAGGCAGAACAAAAAATGTGTGTGGAAAATAAATGCCCATGGCAAATCCCAAATTTGAGAACAATGGATGGGAGTTACTGGAGATGCCCATGTATGTACCACTTATAGTCATCGTGCTCCACAAAACAGTGCAGATGAGCAGATTTAAGATGTCTTAGAGCCATTGCCATGGCAGCTCACTCATACTACTGGGTTTATTGGGAAGCACATTGTGGTGGTAGATGTGATAAAAGGCCAATGGTAGGACCAATGATAACGGAGACAGAGAACTGGAAGAAAAAAGTACTTGGTCACTGTTTTTCACAAGAATACACACTGCCCAAGAAACCTGGTGCAGGCTGGAAGTTTGTGAAGAGGAGCAAAACCAAGGAATTGCAATAACTGTGAAGGAAGCCGGCAGAGGGGATGACTCCAGGCAAATTTCCCATTATTTTCTTGGTAGGAAACTATCAAGGATTTCTCAAAACCAGATGTAGAGACTTACCCGTTCGGCCAAGTATGCATTTGGCATATTCAGGATGGTGGACTATTACAGCAGGCAGGACTGGTCCAAACCATCTGGGAAAGGCATAGGGGTATTCTTCTCCCCATGACACCAACTGATGCAATATTTTTTCACTATATATCTGCAATGAGAATTAAGCAGGGACTGAATAAAGGTAGAAAAAGAGGGACATGCCAGGGAGAGCAGAGGTTAAATTTGCCCTCTCATGGAAAACATGGAGGACATCCTCTCTTTGGAAATGAAGCAAGAGTGGGCAGACTTTCCATACAGGGACTTTTACACTGTAGGTAGAGGAGAGGATGGGCATTGCAAAGGGATGGTGGGAAGACACAGGAGTAGGGAACACACTCCCCCCAGCCAGTGCTTCTCATCCTGACTGATATCTTGCACACTTGTTGGGACAAACCCACCCTGGATGAGCACAACTTACTCCTTACCAGGTGATTGTGGCCATAGAGCCAGTGTTTTGGTGGCCCCGGGAATGCCTCCAGAGCTTTGATGAGTTTATTCCTCTCCCAGTAGAACTGAACCACTTTCAGCAGCATGAAGATTACACCAAGCACCACGGACAGCTGCAGGATGACAGCAGAAGGTCTGGCTATGTTGTCCAGCAGAGATGCCATGCTGCTCTGTGATGGCTGACACTGCCTTCTTCTGCCTGTTTCTCTTCTGCTTCTCTCACACCTGTGCCTGAAGGGGAGCTCAGTGCTGGTAAAAGCCCTTTCCCTCCTCCTCTGCTGGAGCTGAGCCTGATGAAGCGGAGCTGACAGCAATTTATAGCAGCAGGAGCACCACAGTAAACAATGCGTCAGCTTGACTGGCAGCCCAATTGCCTGCTGCTCTCACCTACTCTTTGACCTGTTTCCTGCAACCCATTGCTGCAACCTGCATAACAAACAACCTGTACATATTCCCTACAGCACTGTCACACACACTCACAGTCCTCCATGCCCAGGTAGCTGAAGCCAGAGAAGGAAGAAGGTGAGAGGTAGCCAGGATGGAATTTTAGCTGATCTTTGTGCTCTCCTCAGACAGTTAAGGTATGGGAGATGTTCGTCTGCCCATGTGAAGTGAGGAACACACAGGCCAGATGGCTGGATGGATTCAGCCACCTTCATCTGAAAAAGCAGTGCTCTGAGTGACTGCAGCATCACCCAGCTCTGATGGGCTATGATCAAGAGAATGGGCATAGCCCCAACAAAAGAGTCATGGACCTGTTTCCCAAGGCTTTCTACCACAGACAGGCTAGGAGACAAAACTGCTGTCCAGAAGAATTGAATTTTGTGGGTGTTCTCTTCAATGTAACACATCTCTGAAACAAAGGACTTCTGATATTTGGGCACTTCCTTCAGTTTTTAGTCTAAAATGTGCCATGTCCAATTGAAACTTTGCTTGCAGGGTCATTTTATTGAAAAAAAATTCTATTTATCTGATGTTAATTTTTCATATATATAAGTTTTATAGCAACAGAGACATGGAGATAGTTGGCTGAGGTGAGTGAGAGTTAGTGGAGTGACTTTTCCCTCAGCTGGCTCATGTCCCATTCATTAATTAATAATTACAAAGAGGAAGTTGTAGGTATAGGCAGTACCATGCATATTTCAGTCTCAGGGAAATTTAAAGTGTCTGGCTGATATGAAATCATGTGAAGGATTGGTGACCATAGTTCCTGAATACTGGTAGAAGAAGAGTGCTCTAGAAACACACTTTTCTCTCGAAAGACATCAACTCTAGGATCTACTCTCAGTCTGTTCTTGGGCTGCAAATACCCTTTTGTTAGTCTACCAATATTGTCTGTACAGTAAGTTCTTTGACACTTCCCTAGAAATAGTAGTTGCATAAGTTCCTTAGCTGGGATGAGGTGACCCAGTCAACACTACAGCTGTCCATATGGCATGGGCTTTTGTTAACATGGCAGGAATGTGCATTGAAAAGAGTCTATGACAACAGCTGAAAATCTCTTTTATCTCCTCAGACTTGGGTGCTTTGGCTGCTTGAGCCCTGTTCTAACACTGTTCTTCAGCTCTACAGTGTGATTGTCCTCTGAACTGGATTCCTGTAACATACATTAAGACGGTGTCTCTTGTTCTTCAGGCTTGCAAGAAGCTGGAAGGGGATATATTCTCTGTCTGACATTAGTCATCCTGCTTTCTCCTTATGAACTGCTGACACACTTCTTTCATTGCTTTGGAGAACATCCCTGGCAGGCATTACACTGAGCAGAGTTAGCTTCTCACACACTTGGCCAGAAATTCTCAGTAGTGACAAAGTTCCTGGACACTGGATGTGACCCAGGCTCCCTTGTAGTTATAAAATAACAAGTAATGACCATGGATTCGAGGGATATGGGTTACCTTGAAGGTCAAATAAGATGTAAAGTGCTGAGCTAATACAGAGGGAACAGAGGGCACAGAGTGGGTAAACACTCTTTTATGGGGTTTGGGAGCAAGAATCTGAGCTGTGGTGATAGCAAAACTGGGTGCTTGGTTCAGCCTCCAGCCTCTGCATTTTATGTTTCACTGTTGTAGGGAAGAGAAAAGCTTTTCTCATGTTATTTCAGAGGTTTCATGGCAAGAGGGGCTATGAACACTCTTTAGCTCTTTACCACAGACTGGGGAAGATAATTGAAATTGTTTTGCAGAGGAAGAAACCAGAGAAGTTCAAAAGGGAAAGTGAAGTGGCCACAGAGCTTCATGTGGAGAAAAGTGAAAGGGGACAGCACTGGTTTGGTCACTGTAAGGGTTTGGGACAGAACAATCTGTTACCACAAGGAGAATCTACATCCTTGTTGCTTCCTGGAGTCCTGAAAATGTAGAACTCAAAAAGAAAATCTCAGCATGAAAAGCAAGTAAAGGGTCTTCTGGTAGCCAGAGTAGTCTAGGGAAGTTGGCAGGGTGAACAGAGGCTTGGCTTGATCTTTTGATTTGAGTTTTGTGAAACTGCAGTTGGGTGTTAAAGGACACATGGAAGGTTGTCAAACATTTGCAGAGAGCCTCTGGAGTGTTGGCTTGATGCTGTGGATTTCCATGTGATGGCAGTGGGGCTATGACAGGTCAAGCCACCAACACAAAAAAAAACCCCTTTACACTGAAGAGTTTCCATCCCATACAACAACCAGGGACACAGCAGGCTGAAGAAGTTGCTTTCTGAGTCTTGGGAATTTCACTTACTTTAGACACCTAAACAGAAGAAGGAGACAATCTTCCTTATTGATTAAACTCATACTTTTGTCATTCATTGCAGAAGAATTGGTTTATTGGGCAGGTGAAATTTAGGTGGCAAATGGGTGCTGTGCCCCAGAGCATGACCCTGCAGCAGCTGCTTTCCCTGGTTATGTCTGTTTTTGTTCAGATAGGAAGAAGAGTCTGGGCCCATCTGTCCCTGTGTGTTCCTGCAGCACTTAGTGCTGACAGATGAAATGTAGCTGTAATGCCAAAAAAAATAATAGCATTTCAAGTTTCCAAATGCATGATAGATGAGAAAATCATGGCAAGAGCCCTGCATGTGTTGCAGAGTAATGCAAGCTGCCTGGATCCCATCTGACCACATGTCTCGAGGATGAATGTATATCTGGAAGCATTTAATACAGCTGTCTTACAAATATGTTGCAATACTTATTTAATTTACAGGCTGCTTCCAGTGTAAAATCCCAGTGGGGTTTAAACAGAAATTGCCGGTACCATTGGATAATGAATTTGCCTGGGGAGTGGCGTCGGTCCCATGCAGGGACTGCACTTCCAGTGGTGTGAGCCAACTGCTCTCCCTGCTGGTTTTGCAACTTCCATCATGCCTGGCAGCATTGGAGAAAGTGCCACCAGCAGACTCTGATGGACAGACATCCTTCCTGTGACTGGGATGTAGCTGCACAGCAATGATGACAGCCTCTGTGGGGAAAGGGAAAACTGCAGGAGTAGGTGGCATCTTTGCTGTGCCACTGTTGAAAGACCAAGCTGCAGTAATGAGAAAAATCAAAGATCTTTTTAACTGAAACAAGGACTGTTGCACTCCACATAGCCACTCTCATGAGTTCTTGTTAAATTAGTTTTCTTAAGGTCTGAATTGGGCAGTCCAAGGTCAGCCATTATCTTTGCAAGTACCCTTTCTGCAGAAAGTAGGGAATGATTGAAAAATGAGGAAACAGCTGCAGCTAGTCCTTGACTGTCTTTATTGATCTGAGTAACACATCCCATGTGATCAGGTCACATTCCAGAAAAATCTGGATCACTCTGGCACTGGTATACAGTAGCTCCAGGAGCCCTGTTGCAACCTCAGCTCATCTCTCCAATTCAGAAACAGAGCAGCCATGGAAGATGTGTGATGCAAGACGTGAGATGACATAGGGTATGGAAAGCAGGCTGCAAGATATGAAATATGGGATGTGGGATGCAAGATGATGCAGGATATGGGATATTGGATGTGGGATGCAGGATGTGGGATGTAGACTTGCTGGCCTGTCATGCAGAGCTGGTCCATGTGGCTCGGGAAAACTCGGAGCTGGGCTGTCATGTGTGGTGTTATTTAGAAGAGTGTTCCTCTAGGTCATGGCCTCAGAGAGTGTTAGCATCAAGGAGAGCTTTGTGAGATCTTATGTTGTGTTTGGGTACATGGCTGCAGGGGGTACCAGGCTCTGCTCCCTTCTCATGCAAAGAAGCCACAAGCACAACACAACACAGAGAGGCTGATGACAGTGCTGCAGAACATCTTTCCTTTTCCTCTTCAGATATGAAAAGGCAGATTTTTAGTGAATCCTAAATGTCATGAGGGTGACAATGACTAAACAGGGTGAAAATAGCAACAGTCAGGCTCTTCCATCCCAGGGCCAGGAACATTCAAATGTTGGACAACCTAGTTGGGAAAGCAGCACTGCAGCTTATTCTGTGCCCCAATTCAGTCCACCCCCAAAAACTAGACCAGAGGTGCCCTGACCCAGCCTTACACCACATCTATTGCCCTCTTTGGGCATTTGGATTATACAGTAAAAAGAGTGACCAGCTCTTAAAACCTCTGAAAATGCACATTCCCGAGGCAACTTATGTCAGAACTTAACAAACCTTAGGGAGTGCTTTATGCCATGTAATCTCTACCTAAATGCAATTTAGCATTTAGGTAGATTAGCAGCTGCCATTTACTCACATGAAGACTGTTATGCCAAGTTCTGCAAGTTAGATGCTCTTTAACCTACTCCCTTTTAGTGGGTACACTATAACTTCAGCCTTTGCTCTTGCTCATTAGATACTCTTGCTTTAATGTTTCACGTTTGAATGCCAAGGTTCATCCCCTCCTCTTTAGACGGCATTTTTTTCAAATCTTATCTTTGTAAGAAAATTGCATCCAGTACAGAGATTTACGTAACTTGCTTCTAGTGACTTCAGTTATTTTGATTAAAAAATTTTCTCATTTTGCACTTTGGATTATGTAAGCTTGGAGTAAATGCTATTGCCTTTATACCTAAACCTCCAAACAGGGTTGAAGGACATTGTCTCATTTCATCCAGTGAAAGAGATGCAAGTGAAAAATTCTTGAGAAATATTTGTGTTCATGTATCCAAGTACTATGTTGGCTTTGATTGCAACAGCAGAATGTTATTGATTCATATTACCTTTTCAGTCTCTATATCTACAGAATACCCTTTGGAGAGATTGCTACCTTTCAGTCATTCCCTCTTTTGTTTTTTTGCAATGCCTGTGCCCGCTCTTGTACTTACGGACTTGCATCCCATTCACTGTAGTAGTTTTTCAATTTATCAAGATAATTTTATATCCTGATATGGCCCTCCAAAGAGCTTGTGGTGTCTCATAGTTTTATAACATTTTACATTTTGATAAGAATACTCTGTCTCCATTACAAGGATAATTCTAATTTCAACTCAAGAGCTGCACCTTGTGTTTGAAGAGGGAACAGGCAGCTAGAGCTGGCCTCCGGAGATGAGAGCTGCATGAAGTCAGCTGTTGTTTTATACTACACAGCAGCCTGCTCCCAGTTTTGGAACCACAGTCAACATCACTGCAATGATAATTGCAACATCAGCATTCTGGATTTTCCAGTTTGATGTATGATATTCTACCCCAATAATGATTCCTGCAGAGGCAGAGGACAGTTTACTAGTGTTCTCCAGAGTACCTCAAGCATGCAACTTTCATAACTTTATTATCTTAGGATAAAAAAGAGAGAGAGAGATAAAAAAAGCCCTTTCTAACTGTCCAAACTTTAACTGAAGATTGTATATTGGACCCCTGTTAAGGAGTTGCCCGTAGAAGGAGATGCTATGTTGGCAGTGGCTGGAGACCTGTGGGCAGTTGCCTGGTCTGGCCACACATCTCCAGGGTGGTCTCTTGCTGTTCATGGGCTTCCTCTCCATCCCCCATTTCTAAGGGGATTTTCTGACAAAGTGGGCAAGCACAAGCAATATAAACAACACAGCTGCTGTTGCAGGAAAAATTACTGATTTATTAAGACAAAAATTAAGGAATATTTTGCAGCTTGGGCAGAATTTCAGAGCCCAACTGGAATCAGTGCTTTCAAGAACACAGAGACACATTAAGTGTGAGAAGTGAGATAGAGGTCTGCCATGGGCTGTCCCTGCTGCAGGAGAGGAGGGCTGACCTCTAGGCACTGAGGAAGGTGCTGATGACGAAAGAGAGCTGGAATGGTCACGGACATAAGTGGGAAGGCAGGATTTGTTAAGAAGGAATCTGGTGGGACCTGCAGATGTTCCCAGGACAGACCAGCTCTTACGGCAGAGCAAGGGGACAGACAGCATGGTCATGCCCATCAGATCCAAGATTGGTGCTCTGGAGCAGACAGCAATAGGTCTGTGCAATGTCATCTCACCTACCTTGGCCTAGTCCAGAGAGGGCTTTCAGGTGGTGGAAGAAGCACAGAAATCAGGAATTCTCATCCCCAAATCCTGCCCTACACTTTTGCCCCAGAGACACATTGTTCTGTCATCTGCTTGGTCCCTCCCTCTGGTGAAGGCAGGATGTTTTCCAGCATCAGCAAATTTTCTTTAGATACAGGTGAATCCCATTCTTAGAGCGAAGGATGATCCGAGTTATTTTGAGGGGAGGTTCAGCAGGGTCAGGCAAGAGCTCGAAGCGGAGCAGAGTCAGAGCCAGTGCCACCTTCATCTCATTCATGGCAAACTGCTGCCCGATGCAGTTCCTGTGGCAAAACAGCAGCTCAGCCAACTCCATCTCATGTCTGACACAGCAACCCCCTGGGGCCAATCCCAGACCTCTCACCCAACCCTCCCCTCTGCTGCTCAGGGGCTCCTGGCAGTGTTTCGGGTAGTGAAAGCACAAGCATGGGCTGAGCAGGAGGAATCTAGGGGAGCAGTGGGAGCTCATGAGTATGTGTTCAATGAACATGGAGAAGGAGAGAGATGGGGAAGCCAAAGAAGAGGCCAGCAGAGATAAGGTGGTGAGTCTCCAAGCTGGAAGGGTCTTCAGTGTGTTCGCTTTGGCGAGATGACCACAGGGCAAAGGGAAGGATTGGGAGATGGGGAGAAGGGAGAATCAAAGGGTGGAAGGGTGGGATAGGGTCTTTGCATCAAGGAGAGGAGAGCAGATGAGCTCAGAATGCTGAAAGTCCCCCCCTGATACCAACAGGATTATTCACAGCTTTGAGACCCAGTTCCCTGTTCCCAGAAGGGGCATGGCAGTGTTGCCTTCACATTTTGCCCGCTGGTATCAGAACCCCTCTGCAGCAAAAAATTATTTGTTATTTGATTGTGAATGGTTTAATACTGCAGGGCCAGGTCTTTAGGTGGTGGTCTCTGCCTGCTATTCTTCAGTGTTCAATTCACTTTACCTCATTCCAGCAGAAAAAGGCAGAAAGGCATGAGAGTGCCTGCCAGAGACATTCTCTGGGGAAAATCGAGAAGGGTCAAACACCTGGAAATGAAGAACATGCAGCAAGAAAAAGTGATTATTGAAGGAACACAGAACTGACCAGTATCTTCAGAAATGTGATACCTCTTCATTTCTGAAGAACCATATTGGAAAGAGAGTTCTGCTCTCCTGCTAACAAGTGAAGGGGACATGGGAAAAGGTACAGCATAAAGGAAAAAAACATTAGAAGGGCAAAAGAAAACTCACCAAAGGATCTTTCCATATTGCAGGGTTTCTGTGAATGAGGTAAATGCTTATTGCAACGACACTGCCTGTAAAGCAATAGAGGAGGGGAAAAGGGCTCACTGTCAAAGAAACTAAAGGGAAGGTTGAAGCATATTCACCCAAAGGTCTGTCAAAACCATTGTGATCTTATCTGTCAACTAGAAACCTATGAAGGCTTTGTCAATGGCTTCAAAGAAAACTAAGCATTTTCCATTTGGTTAGTTGTAAGCAGCCAAATAGTGGAAATGAGAAATGCACCAGAAGCGTAGGCACATTGTTCCCCCACCCATACTGCCCGATTGTGAGCCAAATCAGAGAAGGAAAACAGCAGAACAGGACATGCCACATGCAAGCTGGGATGGGATGGGACCCTCCCCATCCCCCTGCACCATTTGCCAAAATGGGTAAACCTTGAGCTTGTGCTTGGCCAGGAAAAGAAAGGGCTTGGTACAGGCACGGCTGTCCTACAGTGGTGGTGGCAGGACATCATGGGGAATGCTGCTGTACAGCCCAGACCTCAGTCTGTCAAGAGGATGCCAACATGTGCACAGCCCTATCTGAACATCAGTGTCAGTGAGGAGCAAGTTGCAGAGGCAGGGCTATTGCCTTTGTGAGGCCAGAGGCAGTGAGGATGCAGCTGATTCTGAGAGAGCAATTTTGTGAAGTGGGAACGGGACTTACAGACCTTCTGGCAAGGTGCGTCCATCAGGGAAGGTTATGGGTTTGCTGAGCTGCCGGGACACACCAGGCACTGGTGGATAAAGGCGAAGGCTCTCCTTGATGCACATGGTGCTGTAAGTCATCTTGCCCAGGTCCTCCCTGTTGGGACAGAGGCACGCTGAACCCCACACTCCCTCTGCTGCCCTGCACTGGGAGGCCCATTGCCCCACAGACAACTCCTGAGCAGATCCACTGACAACAGACAGGATGTTCAGAGGGACCCACAATGTCCAACTACAGGCTGCTGCAAGCTGGGGATGCCAGAACACCTCTGAACAACCTTAACAAACTCTGAACAAGCTCAAGTGAAAAGTGACAGCAAAAGGTGAAAAGCCACAACTATGATGTCCTGTGGTGAGAAATCAGGAGGGAACAAAGACCAATGCTGATGGACCAAGACTTGGTATGGCATTCAGAATGTCCCTTCCAGTGTGGCAGATTTAGCTGAAGGATGCAATACCAGCTCCATTCTATGAAGTCCCTGTGCGTGCAGCAACCTTTAGCACCTCAGCCTTTAAGCCATGAAGACATTGCTCACTTAGAAATGGCAGAGACAGGAAAAAAGTAACCAGCCGAGGAAATATGCAACCTTACCACTGAATTGTCTTACGGTCCCCCAGGATTCCCTGGATCTCCTCCCGGCACCGTGCCTGGTGCTCAGGGTGTGATGCGAGGCAGTAGAAGAGCCAGGAGATCCCACTGGCTGTTGTATCATGGCCCTCAAACATGAATGTGTCCACCTCAGCACGCAGGTCCTCATTGGACAATGCAGCTCCATTCTCATCCTAACAGTTCAGAGACACTGTGTTCAGAGACACTCAGTGGCCCATATACACAAAATTCCTATATGTATTTTATATAAAAAATACATATATATAATACAGAATATGTACATTATATGTATTACAGTGACACATGTATTTTTATATATATGTATATATTTATAAGTATTACATAAATATGTAAAATATAGATATATATACATATAACTATCCCAGGAGGGACCATTATATTCTTTCAGCTATTGCAGAGGAGTGTGATGATGCACGTGGGATACATATAAATGAAACCGATGTCTGTTTACACTGAAGTTGGGGCCCCTTTCCCTTCACTTATAAATCTCTTTATCCTCTCAAATGAAACCACCGGGACTATGAAATCACTCTGCATGTTGTATTCCCAAAAAGACACTACCAACATTTCAATGATAGAAAATTGGATCACCTTGGACTCTCCTCAACTTGGCATGGCTGGGCTACTCTTTTTAATGGCTTTTAATGCAGTCCTGAAGGTCTCTGGTGGTTTTTGGCACCCCTGCAAGGAGTAACCAGCTTTTGCACCCTGTGCCCTATCACACGCACACTCCTCACCACTCACTTTGGCACACAGCAGAATATCCAGGAAATCCAAATGTCTCTTCTTCTGGATGTTTTCAAATTCACGTTCATCTTTTAGTGATTCTTTTCTCTCATGGATCACCTTGTCTGTGGGAGAAACAGTTAAAGAGTCAGAAAGGACAGGAGATGCCAAGCTGCAAAATATCCTCCAAATGCAAATCCCACTCAAGGGGGTGACCACTGCTCAGTCCACAATGCATTTGATATGCGCTTTGCATCCCAGATAGTTTAGCATTTTCAGCAGCATGGCAACAAACGCCAAGCACATGGCCATCATTTTCTGCAAACTTCTTTGTCCACCACAGGCTTCTCTGTCTATTTTACACACCCCTCATACATTAAAATCACACCTGGCTTGGAAAGGAAAATCATTCCTTGCATCGGTGTTGCCTGAAATGTCTATCCCTTGTCTCACCAGTCTTTGGTTATTCAGCAGGAGTGTTCCCAGAGGGGAATTCCTTTGTTAGTCCAGTTTGATAAGCCAGGAGTAGTGGGATGCCCTTGCTTCATGCCTAGATCAGACCACTGCTCCAAGCTGATGGATCCTAGTTCTGAACCTCCGTGCAGGATCACTCCACAGCGGAGGAGGTAACTTAAATGCCTCTGGTCAGCCATCACTCACCCTGTTCTAAAGCTTTGGGAGAGGATGAAGGCAAGGAATACCTGTGTAGTCATGAGCGACTCGGCAGGCCTTCCTGAACTGAAATCCATGGGGACTGAGCCAGTAAATGATGTCATTGTGGTAGGGGAAGATGCGGAGGCGCTGGTCCACCATGTTGCAGAGGTCATAGACAGCCTGGATGTAGGTGTTTTTTCTGGGGACAGGGGAAAAGTAGAAGCTTGTAAATTCAGGAGCATTGTGACAAGCAATTTGCCCATTTCCCTTCTGAGCTGCAAACTTTCTGCCAGGGTTTGGGGCAGCCAGCACTGACCTGCTGGTCTGGCAGTTGCTGTGACAACTGAAGGCACATTTCATGATGCTATCTAGAGTCATCAAGCTGACATGCTCAAAGAGCTCCACTGGTTTCCCATCTGTGGTGAGCTTTTCCCATTTATCCTAAGCACAAAGGAGAGAGAAATGAGAAGGCAAGGGTCAGTTTTGCCTGATCTGCTGTCACCCTCTGATTAAATGAGTGTTCAGATAGAGATACATCCCAGAGAAATGGAAAAACAAAAGAGGACGTCTTAGTTGCCATCAAAATCCAGAAGAGAAGCCAAGAATGGATGGCTAACGCAAGATCTGCCTTAGGCAGCTGCTATTCTGGTGAGCCCAGGTATACCCTACCCTGGGGAAAGGATACCCTGGAAAAGCCCAGGACAGGTAAATTTCTGGGTGATGGGGCATGCTACCAAAGTCTTTCTTAGGATTCAGTGTGTTTTCTGCACAAGAGCAGCAGATGTTGGTGTTGGGCTTCACTGGGTCTGTTCTCAGGCACATATGAGTCTCGTGCTGAAGATGCAAACTTTGGACCAAGGTTTCTTCTCTATTACACAATCTCTTTGCCACTGTTTTTCCAGACTATAATATGGGAGCTCATGGGATTCCACAGGGGATCCCTAGAGAAACTATAAATAGTGTCTCTCTTGCCTGGCACATATGATGTTGAATCCTCCATCCCTTTGTGGCTATAAGGAACCAGCAAAAAAGCTCAAAAAGCTGAGAAAGGGAGAAGAGGGAGGACCACAGTCACATCTGAGATCCCAGAGCATGAAATCAGGCTTATAGGGACAGATACATGTCCATAGCACATACAAGGATTGCCACCTGGTGACATGGGCTCCCACAATAAGCACTTTGCATTGTCTGCAAGGAGTTCTCAGTTCCTGGGCACTTCTGTGCATCACTAAGCTCTCCTGGCTCTCCAGCCCCCAGCTCCTGGCTGCTCCCTGGGCCAGTGGAAGGGATCCAGCCAGGATCCACTTGAAGCTGATGGGAAGACTGGAGTGAGGGAGGCAAAGGAGAAGGAATAAATCCAGCACCCAGATTCCCGATGGGTCACGTGCACGAAGCCTGGTGCCCTTTGCCTGCAAAATCATACTGTTTTCCATCATGTCTAGCATCAGTGGATGGAAGAACAATGAAGTTACTGTGTATGAGGCATGGCAGGGATTGCAATCCATTCATGGGTACGTTTACAACAAACGATACCCTTTAATCCTGATCACAGGAAAGCTCTGCTCCAACTTTTATACTTTTGTGTTTTACTATGAACCTTTATTTACTTCAATTCCACATTTACAAAAACACCTTAAAGAAGTTGCAGTTGGGACTGTGACCATGCACAATTTGAGGATGCCAGCAATATTAATCCTCAAATCTCAGCCACAGTTCCCAAGGCACTACCAGAGACATGACCAATGCAGGGAGGATCAACCTGCTCATTCCTCACAATTCATGGGCAGGGATCTCTGGTGACTCACAAAGGTTGACCATCAGGACATAGTGCTTCGTTACAATTATCAGGTAAAGAAAACGCCGCTCCAGCATTTACCTGCTAATCAGTCAGGCTGGGGGAAAAGAAAACAGGGCAGAGAGAGGAGCATCAGATGTAAGTCCTACCAGCATCACATTAGTAGACTCTGCCATCAGGGCCACGTACGGTTTCAAGACGTCGTAATGAAACCCTGGAGTCAGCAGTTTTCGATGTTGGTGCCATTTTGGCCCATGCAAGATCAGCAACCCGTTCCCTGGGGAAACACAGGCAAGGCATGTTTTGCTGGGCACAAGCAGGCTGCTTTCACCTGCCTGCAGACACAGCCTCTGCCTGCAAGGATCTTAATTAAATCTGCTGTCTGAACTGCTGTGAGAGAGTATTTCCAAATGGTGCCATCAGCTCCAGGGTTCTCAAAGCTGAAGCAAAGCCCTGCTCACTGAAATGACACAATGTTGCCTCTGAAAAGAAACACCAACACTGCTGGAGCAGAGAAGTGCAGAACAGCAGAAATATTTTTGACCAGTCCTCCAGTGAATCAGCTTCTCCCATCACTGCCCTTTGCTAGCTATGGACATGTAAGTGGTTCTCATTTGTACATATGGTTATGTCTGACCTATCCTTCCTCAAAAATAAAAAAATAGTACTATTTAGCACTTTTTCAATAAATGTAATAATTACAGGAAGTTTTTAGCTATAACTCCATCAAGGAACAAGCACAGTGTTGTTTATTTATAGCATGTTTTTTTACTAACTTCAGAATCATTCCCAGTAGGCAAAGCCCCAGGAATACATACCAATCCATGGGACAAGGTGTTTATAGCTGATGTTATCCTTGGGATCTGTAAAGAAAAAAACAAACAAAAAAATCATAAAGAGAAAATGAAATGGTAAATGTTTCAGTAGCATCAACCCACTGGTTTGCACCTGAAAGCTCCCTCTGGGCTTTGAGTGCTGGCATCCCTGAAGAACTCATCAATATTTCAAACAAAACAACTCTGTCTATGCCTGCTGCAATAAGCACATATAACAACAGATGCCCACACTGGACAGAATAAGGATATTGGCAGTTCAAAGTCTGTACATTCTGATAAATGATTAACTCTCTCAGATAGCACTGTTCAGCACCTTTTCTTCTTGACGCACTAAAGATACTTCTCTGCAGTAGGAGCCAGGATTCTGAGTTGAGAAAAAAGCTCCCGGGTGTCTTCTCCGTGCTGGGGTCAGGCACTGAGTAGGCAGCTTTTCAAGAAGCACTTGAGGAAGTGCGATTTTCCAGCAATGGATCCGGAGTCTATGGTCAGTCTTGCAGCCCTGTGCCTGAAGCACCCTGGGCACAGCATGAAGGAGGGCTGCTATCTCTCCATGCCTTTAGATGATTTCTGCAAGAAAACTTCCCTGTAAAGCCCTACCTTGTGAATTTTGGGGCTAGCATGGGAAATCTGCAGGCTGTGGTTGCTGAAAAGATCATCACTCACCTCCTCTGGCCAACAGAACCTTAGCATAGTCGGGATCAGAGACAATCAGGAATGCTGAGAAACTCCCAAACCACATGGGGTGAGCATGTAGGTACTTCTGTGCCCAGATCTCCACTTTGTCCAGCACCTCTTCCTCCTTGAGAAACTAATTGTGGAGAAGTAAAAAGAAGAAGAATACATAGATTTGGAAAAAAAATAACCTCCAAATACTCTGTCTTAAAAGATTCAAGGTCTTTTCGATCACAAAACAAGATAAAGACAAACAAAGTATAGTTCCTCTGGGTTTGCAGAGCATGAGAAGTAGGGATGCGTGTTACTTTTAAAGCTCATATAAAATAATTCTTCCTTATCACTTGACCTAGCACTGACAACAACCTTAGGCACAGTGGTGGTACCTATCAGTCCACATATATTATCTGTTCTTTTTCCAAGGCTATCCCAAAGAAGATTCAGACTTGTCCTAGACAGCATTTTCATTTTGTGGTGTGCAAATCTATTCTCACTTGCACATGACTGAGCAATTAGCCAACTGAACTTGAACATGTGAAAGTCCCTTTGACACAGATTCTTGTGCTTCCTCCCATCATGAATCACAGAAAGCATAAATGGAAGTAACTGGGAGATGCTGAGTAAGTCTCACTGGCAGAAGTCCTAATGCTAGAAGCCGTCGCATTGATCCTTGTTTTGGGAGCAGTGGCCTTGGTATGTACCATAAAGAACCATCCCTGCACTGGTAGAGGGTAGGGTGGGTTTATCTGAGGAGAGGTTACCTCCTCAGGTAACCTCAGGTAAATAACCTGCTGCACTGAGCACTCCTGAAGCAGAGGGTACAAAGTCCTCTGCAAAGCTNAGATTCTAAACTGACACAACTTGAAACTGGCAAATAATCCCTTAAATCAACAGAACAGGAAATACCAGCATCTCCCTGAATACAACTCACGGGTCCTTCTCAGAGTTGTGTGCAAACTTGTATTCAGCCTGTACCCAGAGCACTGCCAGTTTCCTTGCGGGCTCAATGAACTGTTGAGCTCCGAAGAATTCAGCAGCATTTAATCAGCAAATTCACAAAAGTGAAAATCTTCAAACAATACTGAGATAAAGGTCCAGCCATGAACAACCTGGCCACGATGGGAGTAAGTGGTTGGTACAAATGGTTAAATCCCCTTCCAGGACAGATAGTCACAACTAACAAACAGTTGAGAACATACTTCATTTAATGGCAGTTTTAAAGTCTAACTGGCAGTGTAACAAAGCCCTGAACTGGCCCATCTTCCTGCTTACACTGATCGACAAAAGACTGCCTGTCCTGTCCAGCACAGCAAAACTGGGGCAGCCATGGCACAGAGACAAACCCTAGGAAGTCCCCTCCTGATTTCCCAGATACTTTTCAGGGTGCCAGTTATTTAACGTGCCACAGGGCAGGATATCAGCAGAGCCCAGCAGAGGCCAGGGTGATTTTAAGCAGCCTTTAGCATGTATGGAAAAGCCATTCGCATCAGGCAAGTTCAGTTACTCCTCATGAAGCTGCCAATGAATTGTGGAAATCTATTTGCCACGGCAGACACGCTGATCTGTATGCAAATGCATACCTTGGAGAACAGTCAACTATACCACCAATTTCCAAAACTAGGTTTGCCTATATATGTGGGTTTAGTTAGCCACGACTTTAACACAATCTGAAGAGGATCCGTGGCCCCTCTGCCGGATGTAATACCTGGGATGTGTTTTGTAGCTTAAATGTGATTCAGTGATTAATGCCCGTCTGGCTCACCTGGCCGCAAGGCCGATGCAAGCTGGCAAGGGAGAGGTGCCTCTGGATGCCAGG
>VYZS01043156.1:5945-19509 GCA_013400695.1 Neodrepanis coruscans | reverse complement strand
AGGACAAGCAAAGCTCAGACTCATAGTGACCAGTGCCAGCATCCCTCATGGACCTCCTTGGCTATTATTAGTACCACAGTTCTGGGAAACTGTGCCAGGGAAGAGTTAACAGGATAGCACCAGAGACATGGCATTCCTGAGACTTCTTTACAGCTTCAAAGATGTATATTCACTCTCAATTAATTTCTTTGTAGAATTAGTAATTGTAACTCTTGTGAAGTCAATGATCAAATGTACCAAACCCTGCTGTTGAGTGAAGGGTGTTTATGCAGAGCATGTGTTAACTCAGGTTGAATTTAACACAAAAGGAATTTAGGCATGGCTTAGAAGACATTTTTTGGTTTTGTCTGACAAAAATAACAAAACACACTCTTATCTGAAGCTCTGGAATCTGAAAAGCATAATAAAAAGACAAAAGTACCTCATTAAATTCCATTTCCTGTTTTGTATTTACTGGATTTATCCTAAATCAAATTCTGCATTCTCTCCTCCAGGCCCTATTACCCTCTCACATGGTTTCTTCCACCAAAAGAAAAATAATGTGTCTCTTACATTTTTATTGATGGGGGATGAAAAATTAATTTGTTGTCCCTCTACAGATGACAGAGGGTTTGGCATCTAAAACAGAGAAGCAGAGACCTTTGCTGTTTCCATTTCAGGCTAAAATCCCTTCAACCTGGGTGAATATTTCATCTGAAGAGAGACTCCAAGATTCGACTCAGAGGAAAGAATTTCTTGCCCCTCATTCCAGACAGAAGTAGAAAAGCCAGAGATACGTAAAATATTAAGAAATCTTTGTGAACTTGTTAAGCTTCATTCTACCCAACACAAAAGGAGGCAACAAGGACAACATATATCTGAGTGTATTAGCTGATAATTTTTAGCCATTAATGCAACCTTGTCAAAAGGGCAGCATGATCTCAGGGTGAATTATGTCCAGAATGAAGTGGAAATACCCTGGTAGAGAGAGTTGGTAGAGCCTACTCTGAAATACAGTGTATGGTGAAGCTTAACTGAACTAGAACTTAAGTTCAAGTAAAGCTCCAAGAAAACCAGTTCAATATTAGGGAAACTATCAGTCTGCAAAGTGCAGGGAGGAGAAAACATTATTCCAGCTAAAAGGAAAACTGAAAAGAGTAGGAAAAAGAAAAAGCAAGTGGGTTTAAATTACTCATACATACATTTGCAATGCAAAGTAGGAGAAGGTCTTCCAGCAACAGAGAGCTGAGGCTGTGGTGCCTCCTCACTGCAGGAATGGAATCAGAAAATCTAACTTATCTCAAGATATAACTAGGTTAGTTTCCAAAAGGGATTAATTGAAGGGTCCCAGCAGAGACCCCTGTAGATCAGAAACTCTGCTCCACCCTTATTTTCCTGTCTCTACCCATCCAGTTTCCCTTACCCCTGCTAAATACTTTGCTCAGCCACCAGCAATCAAACAATAACCAGCTCCTGCTCACTGTCACAAAATGCATCAAAACTAGAAACACAGGGGGAAAAAATGAAGATATTAATAAATCTGAAGCATCACAAAGTTAAAGTTGCTGGTTAATAAGTAGTAATGTGTTTGCAGCAGCTCTTGTCTTCCCAGCAGCTCAGTTCGTATCTACGGAGTCAGTTAATGAAACAGGAATTGCAGCCTTGGACTTATGAGTCACTCTGCTTGGAAACCTTTACATATTTAAAAGAAATAAAAACCCCAATCGAAAAAAAAAAATCCCATGTGTTAAAAGTATCTTAGCCAACCATGTCATTTCTCTTAAATACACAACAAAACACAACCGTCCTCAAGGTAAATATCCTCTGTTTTATTACTTTAGATCACTTTTCAGTGCTGCAATCATGTCATTAGCACTGCAATTCCTGGCTCCAAAACCAACAACCACCTAAGTATAAAATTCTGGTTTCCCAGTCTATTTTGAGGGGACAACCAGAGTTCAGTGGGTCTGAGCCCCTACCACTGAAACCAATGGCAGTAGGTTCAAGTCTCCTAGTCCATGGTGTGACTGTTTTTTTTCTCAGCTGCAGTTTCTAACAGATGTTCAGGCAGCTCAGGTCATTCTTATAAACTGAATTAAAGAGCTGTGCCAGGAAAAAAGTGTGGACAGTCTGTGTCACCTGTGGAGGTACCAGCAGCGTTCCAGCTGGTACCACCAGGGGCTTCTGTGTTTTTTTGTATTTAATTTTGAAGTCTAAAAAAAAATTTGTGGGGAGAACAAAGGAAGTTTCTTCGTTTGTCTTATAGGTGAAAAGGAATTTGAATGATATATCACTGAAATCAGTCTTCTAGAGGTCTTTATGAGGCCACTTCAGTGACTCCAAGGATCTTACTGCTTTGTAGCTTCTCTGAGATTTTGTACCTTATTGTGCAATATCCTTCAGGAATATTGCTGAAAACCTTTGATTTCACTCTATTAGAGGTAGAACAAGATTAGGATATGGGAATTCCATATTTAATATTTCATAACATGTGGTAATATGTTATGTTTTATTTTCACTACCTTTGGAGCCAGGAAAGCTGCATCTGTCATGAGTAATTTCTGCAAAAAATAGGACAGTGGAGAACAAAGAATAATAAAAGTTATTTCACATTGAGAGACCTCTCCCTATAACAGACTTTATCAATAATGATAATAGCAAGAAGTAACAAGACATAAATATCCTTAAACTACCTTTATGCATCTCTATCCTGTTTTACTCTCCCATCCTGCAGTCAAGATTTGGATCTCCCTTGTGGGAAGGCACCCCTGGGCCAACTATGTGCCAGGCCTGGGAAGGTACCCTCCCAGGTGGTCCAGATGTCTGCAAAAGCTACATCAGCAAGTGTTAAGTAACATGTCCATGGACCAAATCAGCCCCAAGAGGTGCTCAAAGCTACTTTTAATCATAAGCACCACAGCCCATGCTGGTCCTGACAGACCTGACCTACTATGGTTGTGCACACTAGAAGCCTTTAAACAATAATGAATTTATTTATACTGTTTTTAAAGAACATATATAAGATGATACTTCAAATCCCTTTCTTGGTTATTTCTTAGCTCTCCACTGTATCTCTGTATTTGCTGTGTTTCTTGAGGTCAAATCGGTGGCAGCTTTAATTGCACTTACAAGGAATGTTGCTAAAATGGGCACAAAGTCCTAAACTCAATGTTTTCTTCATTATTTTGCAACTTTGGGAGCCTGCCAACATCATTGCAAGATTTGGCATGAGTTTACCTGGAAAGAATGAGGTTTAATATTTCATTTCAGCTTTGCAAGGTTTTCTCCTCTCTACCTCCCGCCAAAAAAGAGCAAGAAGAGGAACTAGAAAAATAGGCAAAGGGCAAAGCTGGTCTCTCTGATGTTTGTATAGATCAACACAGCTCAACAAGATTCTGGGCAGCTCCCCTGGAAAGCAAGAGCAGCTCCATCACAGGTGGCTGCACCTTTAACAGCTGCTTTTCCACTCTGCAGATTTGGGTGCACAGGGAATATTTTTACCTGCTCTTCCACCTAAGGATGGGTTGGTAGGTCATAGATTCAGTGAGGCTGGAAAAGACCTCTAAGATCATCCAGTCCAACCATTAAGAGGTGAGAAGTTTGTCACACCTGGAGGTGTGAACTGCAAAGGCCAAGCTCATAACCTGACTTGAAGCCTTGCGACTTAAATCCAGATCTGTGTTTAACTCCTGCTTTAGACCTTTAATATAGAAAAAAATCCTCATATAGCTGTTACTCAGTACTTGGAGTCCACAGATGACTTTGTGCTAACTATTTTAATGAAAAATACTTTAACAGCTTCAAAAAGGGGTGGAAATTGAGGTTACAACAACCCCCATCCCACCAGAGCCACTGGTAAGTCAAGGCTACTTTGGACAGGGCTTAGAGACACTTGGCTTAGTGGAAGGTCTCCCTTCCAACCCAAACCATTCTGTGACTCTGTGAAGCCACACATCTGCTTTTGGTCTATGCCTTTAGCTGCTTAAACAAGGATTTGACTTACCCATGTAAAGCAAATGCTTCCCTTTAGCTGGTTTAAAACAAGGGCTCTGTAGAGTGTGGAAAATCATGGCATTCATTGGAGCTGAATTTCCCATGGGCTGGAATGTTACTTAGTGAAGATGCTGCATGGAAGCAGGGCAGCTCCTGAGCATCCTGCCTGGGGATGAGCACCAGGAAAGGGATACCCACCACAGAACCAAGGATCAGACACCTCCTCCATTAGGATGTTTCAGCTGTTAAACAAGAAGTTTTTTCCTGGTTAGATTCCTGGAGCTGTGCTTCCCTCATCCATAAGGTCCAACTTTCTCCTTACACTGGGCAAAGACCCCTTAACTCCTCTCTCAAGCTCCAGTAATCTACCAGGCCTACAATTTAAGCATAGCTATGTCAGAGCCCTTTTGTGAATCCAGTCTTCCCTCTGCAGCCACCCCAGTGAAAGGATTAAGCTACTTGGGAAATGAAGTACTGGGAATAAGGATGTCAGATTCAGGTCCCGAAGAAGCAATGTCTCAGTATAT
Source organism: Neodrepanis coruscans (assembly GCA_013400695.1). Lineage (NCBI taxonomy): Eukaryota > Metazoa > Chordata > Aves > Passeriformes > Philepittidae > Neodrepanis > Neodrepanis coruscans. The sequence goes on along the minus strand of VYZS01043156.1, from coordinate 15,010 downwards.
TTTGGCTTAATATTCTTATGTCAATGACATTGGTAGGAAATGGAAAAAGGTAAAAACTCTGTGAGGCGTGAAAAACAAGCGTGGACAAGGCAATAGAAGTGTGACAGTAGGAACTGGCTGTGTATCAGCAGAGGGGCTGTCACCGGGGCTGGCAGAAAACATTCCCTACGGACCTGAAGCGCTTCCAGCGCTCCCGACCTGAAGAGTTAAATTTTGTTGTTTGCCTCAGCGGTGGAAATCCGTAACATTTTGACTGAATCCCATAAAAGTAAATCAGTGTAAGTGAGACCAGGCTATGGCCTCACCATCCTGCAGCCCAGCGCTGAGAGAAAGGGCCGGCGACAGCAGCGAGTGGCAGCTCCCGCCACGCTGGGAACAGAGCACAGAGTCAGCCAGGGAGCAGCTGGGAGGCAGCCAGATGGGCAATGAAAGGGGCACAGCCAGCGCCTCAAAAAAAAAATAGCTTTTTAATTGTAGGAGATTTCGCAAGACATAAAGTTGAATTATTTTCATTTTTGCTCCAACAGCAGAAATGTAAATGCTGCCGTTTGCACAGAGAGGGGTTTTTTAAGTTGTTGTTGAGAGGCTGCACTTAAAAAGGGGCTGGTATTAATCACCTCTACGTCAGGAAAGTTTAAAGGGACACATCAGCCAGTTCCTTGGAGAAGCTCATGGGCAGGGGTCTATTTTGCTGGCTGGTGTTTTTTCGGAACGGTATCAAATGGGTCCACGTGGCATGAACAGAACAGAGCTCCAGATGGGAGAGCAGTTCCCATCTTTTGCAGAGTAAATCTGCTGTTTGAGACTATATTCTATGACTGAAATTTTATACATCTGACTTTGTTGGAGCTGGGATCTCTCCCTTTGAAAATGTGCTACAATAATAATTGCATTTACCAGTTGCCAGTCCTTCTCGCAAAACATTTCTATTTTTTTTTTTGTTCGGATTGTGAAATTAATTGTCTCGAGCTAATATAATTAAAAACAAACACTTCAGATTTCAGCAGGGAAGGGAGAAAGGAAAAAAAAAAAAAAAAAGCAGCAAACTGCAGCCCTGATTTTCTATTGACAACAAGAAAGCCCTGCCATCCCTGAACTGTTTAATTATTGAAATGAACTGTAACAGTACACTGGATTGTTGCCGAGGTCACCGAGTAGTACTGGATGTCAAGAGGAAAGCAGCAGCTCCGAGAGCCCTCCAACGCCTCAGGCTCCGGCTGAAATCCCACACACTTTTTCTCAGGCATTCAGGCTCTGATAGGTAGCCCGATAGCACGGCTGATTTGCTGGTATTACAGAGGTCCAACGGTGCTTGCTTGTTTTAAGACGAGCCAAACTATGCTCTGGTGACCACCGTGACGCTGTGATTCCCATGCCCTATCGCATTCCTCTTTCTCAGATCCCAGGCATTTTTTTTTTCCCCTACGTGCAGTCCAGGATGTAGACAAATGAATTCCAAGTGACCTATGTGGGGGTGGACTCTTTGGAAACAAACAACAAAAATAAGATATCTCCTGTCCTCACTTTTTCATTTGCTTGTTCCCTGGATACAGTTTATTCGTGGCAATGAAATACACATTGTGTCTCAGGAGTTAGATCCAGCAGCAACATCTTTACCACCCCCTAACCTTGGCTTTTTTTTTCTTTCCTTTTTTTTTTTTATCCCCTTGCTTTTCCTGATTTCCTATTTCAGCCTTTACAAAAGACATCTTGTTTAACATTATCTGCTCCCTTGGAAGTCAGTCTGCTCTTTAGAGCTTATCATATCAAGGCTTGCTATTGATTTAAATGATGGGGTTTTTTTTTCTGGAAAAAGTTTAGGAAACTGGAAGTTTTGTAAAAAATTCTTGTACATATCTGCACTGGCAGGAGGAACTGCTGGACAAATAATCACTATGTTTGCAGGGAAAAGGAAAAACTTCTTTTGAATCTTTCATAGTGAAGAAAATCCTGCAGACACAAAAACTGCTTAAAAGAAATAAAACTGCAGTTGGGGAACAGACAATAAACATTTCAGATTGCTTTATGGCACACTATTACAGGCAACTATCTTGCTTAAGTAGGCATAACATTTTTCACAGTATATATTTAAGGTTTTTTTATGGTGTGGATTAACAGCAGGAAAACATAGCTCTTAAAGGGAGGGGAGAGATAATTTCTGCCACTCCAGTGGCCAGTTAGGTAGCAAAAAACCTTTTAAAATGGCCCAAGAAATGCACTGCAGAGCCAAGTAGGAGCAAACAGTGTGCTCACATGGACTGCACACACAACACAGTAAAGGGAAAAGCCAGGAGTGACCCCTGGGACCAGTTCTGGCCCTGTAGACCCAGGGGTGGCTGCACCGGAGTCCAAGACTGTTTCTGGGGCACCTATAGAAGATGCAGCTCTGCAGTCTGGTGAGAGCAGCACTGGGAAGGTGTTTCTGCTGCCAGACATCGCTCCTCTCCCACCACCAGCACACTTGGAGCATCAGCGAGCCAGCTGGCAGCAGCCCCTTGTTCCTGCTGTCAGAATCAGCCTGTCTTCCTCACCAATGTCCCTGCCTAACTATAAGGATGGACATCAGGCTGTTTGGAGCCACCACAGCCCCTCCATGGACCTCAGCCACCTCCGTGGTGTGGCTCTCGAGGACAGCAAGCCACGAAGTGACATCTCCTCCCAGGCTGCCAACCCCTGCCAGCTCAAAACAATGGAACAAGGAATAATGGGAAAAGAACAGTCTGCAATAATGTATCCAGCATTGTACTGGAGTCCCTTTGGCTTCATTAAAATTAGTGACGTCCTTCAGCTCTGGGTGCACCAGAGCTTCCCTGCCTCTGCCCAGAGCAGAGCCCAGAGCTGCAGAATCCTGCCTGGCAGATGGATCTGAGCTTCTCCTCTGTCCCTCACTGACACAACAGGCAGATGGGAGGGGTTTGCCAGTTCGGAGAATCCCAAAATGGTTTGGGTTGGAAGGAACTTTAGACATCATCTCATTCCAACCTCCTGCCATGGGCAGAGACACCTTCCACTAGCCCAGGTAGCTCCAAGCTCCACCTGATTTTGGACGCTTCCAGGGATGGGGCAGCCACAGCTTCTTTGGGCAACCTGTGCCAGGGCCTCCCCACCCTCACAGGGAAGAACATCTTTCTACCATCTAATGTAACCCTCCCTTTTGTCAGTTTAAAACCATTCCCCCTTGTCCTATCACACTCCATGCCCATGTGAAAAGTTGCTCTCCAAATATTTGCCTAAATTTTAACAGTCCAAGGAAATTAAAGAAAACTCATTTTTATTATTCCCCACAGTGCAACAACTTGCCCCATTCCCCAATTTACTTTTACCTCCTTGGAAACATACACTATATACCCCAGATGTTCAATCCAGTGGCTGGGTCCTCATGGGTATGGGGGGAACAAAAGCTTCCCTGGAATATGCAAAGTTTCCACAGAGGCAGAGGATCTATTCTCTTTGTAAATAATGTGCATTGAAGTAAGTAATTTAACAGTTCATTCCCCCAGGTAGCCAGTGTCCACTGTATGTCCATATTATTTAATTTGACAGTTAACCTTTAGAAGGCTGGTAGTCATTTTAGATGAACTTTTGTATCTTAAAAATTAGTAAGCAATTTCCTTCTGGTTAATTTTTACTTTTATTTGTTCATTTTTTCACATATTTCCAGTGGTCATCTCATCTACTAAATTTGTTCATCCTTTTCGATGCATCACTTTGTGAGTCAGAGATGGGGGCAGGAATAAGGGTTGCTAAGAAATTGGAAAACATTATTTAAGTAGGTAAGATTAAGTGTTTGTGCCATAGTTTACAATTATAATAAAATAAATCTAGAAACTATTTCATGTATGAGAGCATGTGCATTAGAAAACATATTTCTATAACAGATAACCATCTTCTGAACACTAGAATGCTGGTAATTTGTCAGTTTTTCTTTTAATTAAAACTGTGAATATAGTTCATGCTCTGTTTGATTCAGTGTCAACATTTTGGATGGGGGCTAAAACTGATTTCCTCTTAAATCTGTTGCATTTCTCAGGACAACTGATGAAGTGTGCCTTAACATAAAGCTCATGAACCCATGAGGTTTGCTTGTTTCAAGACCAGTAAATCAACAGATATTAGAGTAATAGCCCTGAGAAGACTCAAGACTTCTAACACTGCTGCAAATGCTCTCTTTACCTAAACTGCATCCATTTTTCCTCTCAGACAGTCTGTTTTAATTCATTGCATCATTACCAAGTTGGTCCACTGTAAAATGAATTAAAATTATGCTAGTTAGAAGTTTCCTTCTCAATATTTTTCTCAATGTAACCCATGAAACATTTAAAGCATTTATAATTTTTTTTTCTTAGCATAAAAATCTGTCCAGTCTTTATCTAAATAATTTTTTTTTATATTTTTTTCCAGTCTTCTTCATTAAAATATAAAAACTTGCATGAGTTAAGGGTATGTCTCCCTAAGTAACATTAAGAATTAACCAGAGAAGGACTCCATCAACACCCTTACCAGAGTAAGTGCAACTGGTTTTGATCCTCCCTCAGTTGTCTTAGTCCCTCAAAATATAATCACTCTAAGAAAAGGGCTAATTCAAAGAACTGATATGCAATTTAAACTCAACATTCACCAAAAAATATCTGATGGGTTATGGCTCATGCAGAACTCAGGTGGTCTCTTCCCACCAACTTACTCTGCAGTGGGCACAGTATCCATGAATGTTACACAACTGGCCTCAAAATCTGACTAACCTGCACAAAGTAAAAGTTGCTTTACACAGGGTAGGGGGGGAAAAGTGTTTATATAGAGGATCATTTGTTAGAGGGGTGATTATCATTGGCTTATAAGAGTCTCTTCAATTTGTTCATAGAATCATAGGATGGCTTGGAATGGATGGGACTTCAAAGCTCATCTCATTCCAATCCCTCTGCCATGATCAGGGACATCTTCCACTATCCCAGGTTGCTCCAGGCCCCGTCCAACCTGGCCTTGGACACTTCCAGGGATGGGACAGCCCCAGCTTCCCTGGTCAACCTGTGCCAGGGCTGAGCTCACCACCTTCACAACCAAGAATCTCTTCCATCCATCTAACCTGAATTTCTCTTCTTTCAGTTTGAACCCATCACTCCCTGTCCATCACTACGGTTCCTGATGAAAAGTCCCAGATCTGAGTGAGTCCAGAGGCCCAGCCCTCATGCCTAAATCAGGAAGTCCATTCCACCACAATAACAAATGGAAAAGAAGCTCAAACTGGGGCTCCTCCAGGGTGAACAGGGAAAAGCTCATTTCAGCAGTCCCTAGGATTGAGTACATTTGCTGCAATGGCTGAGGAGGAGGGGGAGGAGGATATGCCGTACCAGGAGCTGCTGGGTTCAAAGTGGGTGCTCTCAGTGTAGGTGCAGAAACAAAGTCCAATGTGTTCCTTCTGTGTAAATGTGAATGCATTATTAATTTTTTTTTCCTATAAGAAGAATGTCCACAGAACAGAACATGTACTAGGTATTGTAGATTGCATCCCCATGCCTTTATTCCAGGCTCATCTCCTACTCCCTCACCACTGCAAGGTTATGTTGAGTTACACAGAGAGGGGAAACAACCATTGCATTTCTTAAAAAACACTCATAACCTACCATTTTAGCTCCAAGCTCCAGTTGCTTCTATCTTGCCTACTTTAATAAATACTCATGGCACTCAATAAAATTAAAACATCAGTGAACAAAACAGATCCATATGAATTTTTCTCCAGGGATTAGGAATGGAGAGGAAGCACATCTGGTACAGGAGAGTCCTGTTGTTAACTATGCTCAACTGCCCCACTGATAGGTGAGTACAGTGATAATCTAATTTAACTGTAATGTAACTGAATGCTTCTTGTATCAAAGCCTGGGAAAGGCAAAGACTGAAAAGTGAGAAAGTCCACTCAAAAAAGATGGTAACTCTCAAAAGTGTATTGTAATCACCATGGTAGTGATAAAGAGCTTGTGTTTGATTCCCTGGGAATTACCTAAAGACAAACACGGTGAGAATTACTTTGGAGAGGATGTGAGGAAAAGCACACCATGAGAAAGAGGAGCAGATGCATCTTTAGAGCTCAGTATTCCTCATGCCTCTGACTTCACATGCCCTTTACACAGCCTTTCACTAATTTTTCTCCACTGATAATCTATAGAACCTAATTACACAAAGTTTCAAAAAAAATCCTTCCATGAAAGGCGTAATGCTGATATCTGAGTCACGAGCACAGTTAATGTAATCTAACACATATTGCAGGAACCTACTGCACACAGATATTACCAATTAGCACATGATTTTAACAATCAACATTCATGCAATTAATAGAACACTTCATATTCCTTCTAATTTTGAGCTCTGCATGAGCATATGTTATCATGACGGAATGTGGGATCATTTATTTATACTGGAAGCAAGGCACCACACAGAAAGCAGAGATGCTGAAAGTTTGCAAGGCTCAGTTTTGCATCAAGAAAAGACTATTAGTCTGATTTCTAAAAGTTGAGTCCTTACCTTCCTGTTGATCTGTGCTGTTAGTGAACTTCTGGAGAGGGAAATGTGCCCTGATTTCAGCTGGAGAATACAGCGATCAATTCATCAGCAAGCACTTGTCTCTAAAATTGAAAATTATGACATAATCAAAAGACAAAAAATAAATATGTCTTGTATTTTTTATGTATGTATTTAGAGACAGCAATAGCTGAGCAGCTTGTTTTCCATAACATATTTATTGTTATACTTTATTGTGAGCAGGGAAGACATATTTTTAGGACAGATGAAGAGTTGAAGTATATCAAGATTAAACCCAGAATGGCATTTAGCCACTCATTTACATTGAATTCCATAGGATTTAGGCATTTGATATCTTTAGGATCCAGTCCTGTCTATTTTCCTGTCAGAAGAGGAAGCAGAGAGCCAAAAAAAACTGCTTCCCAGAGTCCCAGTGGTTGCCAGCCTACCCTACCTGTCTTTTCTTGCTCTCCAGTGCAAACAACAATAAGAAACAATGAAACCTTATTGTAATTCCTGCAGCTGTAGATGTGTTTCTAGCCCATTAAGGAGATGAGGTACTTAGTAAGAATGTATTTTTTACACATAGACTGAAAGGAATCAGACTGCAGTGCCACAGAGGCTGGAGCTGCTACATCCTCCATCTACATCTCAGCATCAAGATACAGGGTTTGTGTGAAGCTTTGCTCCAGAACATCATCACATCTCCAACTGCCTTGGTACAGAGATGTCCCACATGTGATTTCTACGGCTGAAGACATTCCAACAGGCCTTCAAAGCCAAGACACACTTCAGGAGCTCCTCCTGTGAGCTTGAGCACACAGATGTGCCATGTCAGTGTCCTGTCAAGCTGACCTTCCCTTCAGTTTAGGGAGACACCTCATCTAATCCTGCTTTCAGTAGATTTTGGAGAATGTGGCAAGAGTTGCCATCACTGGGGAGTCCCCTTCCACTTGCAAAGTGGCAGCGGAGGTGATGCCAGATGGGACATCTGGTAGAATGAACAACCCTGTCCTCTTCCAGCTGCATGATGGCTGTCCTTTCCCTGCCTTTCTAACACGTTAAAACAGCATTAGTTTCCCTTGGGTTTCTGCTTCAGGAACAGCTCTAGTTCCCTGTTGATGCAGGGAATTCTCCTTCAGCAGCAGGTACTGAAGCAGCTGTAGAGCTGCAGATGTAAACTCTAAATCATTGTGTCTTTTCCTCTTTCAGGACAAGCTCCTGAGAGGATTTGGTTTACCACACATCTGATGTGTATTTATGCGTTGCAGAACAGGAGAAAAGTAGAGATTCTCTGGGTATAACTGTATTTCTAAAAAATGTCAAGGAAGTATTTATGTTCCCCTGCTGTCTTGCCCCTCGAGGGAGCCTTCACCTTTTGGGCTGCTGCTGTTTCAAACAAGAATAGATTACAGCAACATTCAGGTGGTTAAAGGAAAGAGAGATTTCACCTGTGACTGCACCTCTCATTTTATCTCAAGGGCTTTTCATCCAATATTGGTAAACAAGGAGTAACCACTCCCTGAAAGTCAATGTCTGATTGTGCAATATGTACACTTGGAAATAAGTATTCAGTTCAGTCAGTCCAGATTTCCATGACGACCAGGGGAGATGCACAACTATAGACAAATAACAGGATAAAAAAAAAGGAAGGTCTCAAACTCAGTTTGCCTGAGGTAACTTCAGCAAAGGTAATAGAGCAGCACCAGTGTCACTGACAGGGAGGTAAACTAACCGTAATGGCTTTTTACACTGAGTAAATACATTAGCAATGGCCTTCCTGCCAAAAAGAAATCAAGAGATACTTTTTNCTATAGACAAATAACAGGATAAAAAAAAAGGAAGGTCTCAAACTCAGTTTGCCTGAGGTAACTTCAGCAAAGGTAATAGAGCAGCACCAGTGTCACTGACAGGGAGGTAAACTAACCGTAATGGCTTTTTACACTGAGTAAATACATTAGCAATGGCCTTCCTGCCAAAAAGAAATCAAGAGATACTTTTTTCCACCGATATTTACAGTAAACTTGTATTTTTCTTAACCATTATTTTTATTGAAGGCTTTACTGCACAAAGAATCCAGGGGGAACAGAAAATCCTATTATGGTGCAGGTTGGGGAATTCTCTAAAAAAACGTAACCATGGCACCCTTGTCATTACCAATCAAGTATTCTTGATAAATAGTAAAGTAATTAGCCTTTAAGAAGAGCATAAAGCTAATTAAAAATGACAACTTAGTCATCTCAACAAACAACAGCACAGAACCAGTCCAGAGTTCTAACTATAGCACAATGTGATAACCTGACCTGCCACAACCACTTGCCTTCAATTCTTTAGAGGAAACCACAGTTCATGAGAGTGGAACTTCGACAACCTTTTACATGGTTGTAAAATTTACATTTGTTTAATCTATCATCCAATATTTCTGTTCACTCTCTGTGTTTCATCATCTTTTGCTAAGGCTTTGCCCACCTACCAGAAACTTTTATAAATTAAATAATGGAGAGTCCTGTGGTCTCCTTAAAAGACATGACAAAATGCAAAGTATGAACATATGC
>VYZS01043153.1:16511-31626 GCA_013400695.1 Neodrepanis coruscans | reverse complement strand
ATTCCTTTCTGCATTAGCCATCCTTTCAGCAAAACAGAGATGTTTCCATTCAGAGAGCAAAAACATGCCTAAACTATAATGCTCCCTCTGTGACTCTGAGCTACCTGGTGGGCAACAACCCTTTCTCAGTGCAAGAGAAATCCATGTGAGGAAAAAAAATGACTAGTTCACTTTTCAAGGAAGGTGCTGCATCATCTCCACAAAGTCAAGCAACTCAGTATTTCTGAANCCTGAGGCTTGACTTTCCAGTATATTGATGCCAGTTTTGCATGGTTATTCTACAGTTACATAACAACATATGCTTTCTCTATTTACAACATTAAAACAGACCAGGAGATTTAAAAAAAATACTCCCACTGCAAATGATATGACACTAATGTTTACTATTGATACGCCAATGTCTTTTTCCACCAAAGCCAGCTACATGCTGCCTCAATCTGCAATGAAATGTCTGGGATCTCAGAGCCATAATGTATAGTAATGTGCAAGGAAATTNTTCATATGACTCTGTTATGAAATATAGATGTAGGTAAGGTAAAAAAGAAATTCTAACTAATATGTTTGAGGGATTCCTGCAAAGAGTTCTTGCACATGAAATAAAAATGTATGCCCTAGCACCTCTCAACCTTCCCATGTCACAAATAAATATGGAAACAGAAAGGGCAAATTCTCAGTTGTTTGCTGGAATTAAAACAAACAACAAAGCCTATCTCCTCTCAAGCTTTACTTTGTGCCCTCCCTTCCCCACCACCTCCACCACTGTGAAGATTTCAAACCAGTTGCCCAGACTGAATCCTGGACCTGAAACCAGCATGATGCTGAGGACATGAAGAATCTTTCATTTGGGAGGATGATGGTTTCGAGAGAGAGTAGTGCCCTTTTGCACCCATGCAGAGGTTTGAACAGCCACAAAAGTGCTCTGGTGGAGATGAATTGGTGAACAGAGAGCAAGCAATGGGGTTGAAAGTGCATGATGGCTGTGGTTTATCACTCGAGTGTCAGCAAAGACATGCCTGTGTGTTTGGATTCCAGTCAAAGATCTCTGAATATGCCTGTCTAAATCAAGTGGCAGGCAAATCTTCAGCAGCTGTCCTCAACCAGATACCCAAAAACCTCCCACATTTACTTCCAACACTCATTGGGAACTGCTGCAGTGGGTTGCAAAGCACCATTCTTAAGAAATGAAGTCTGGAGAGAAATGAGTCTTCTGTGCAATTATTTCATTCTTTCTGGCTTCTCTGANAAAATCTCAGAAAATCATCCCAATGTCCCCCAAATCCTCCCAAAATCACACCAAACCCTCCCTAAATTCTCCCAAATCCTCCCCCTTTGCACTGGCCCCACGAGGCCTCCCTGACCTTGCAGTCCACCCGCAGTTTCCATGTTACTGTCAGCCTCCTTACACTTGACTGATGAGAAATATGTGATTATTCAACACATCATAAAAATGGCCAGAGCAAATGAAGGAGAAATCTGGAAAGTATTTATAGAAAATCTGTAAACAATCATTGCAATCCAGTTACTCAAAGCTGTGCACACATTAGCTTACTAGCTGTATACCTGTCAGATTTTCTTCGGTAATTTCACCTTTTTTTAAAAAAATTAAGAGCTCCTTTGTTATAGTCCCAGCCATTTTGTATTTCAGATAGTTCTGTTAGCAGATAAAATTTCTTTCTCGAGCTACAATGATTACACATCATTTCATTGACTTCAGAGGCTTGACAAACACTGATTCGCTGATGTTCCTTGTGTGCTAAAAGGCTTCTTGAGGCAGCTCCAAGCACATGCATCTGCTTGCTGTGTACAGCTCAACATCAAATTCAGATAAGCAGGAAGGAGGAGGTGAGAAAGAAGAAGCTGTGAAACTCTTCTGGAAAGTGACACAATGCAATGGTGGGACACACGTTGCAAAGTCTCCCTCTTCTTTGCAAGGGGCTGAGATGTTTCTTACTCACCATAGCATGGTTTAACCAGAGTGGGATGACTCCATCAAGGCTTTTGGGGTAAACCAGCTCTCGATTGTAGGTATATATTGTCCAAAAGGATATACACACAAACTGGAACCAAAACGCAAAATGAAAGAAATTTTAAAATTAAAGGCAAACATAATTGATAGGATTTGGCTAGTGCTTTCATTTCTGAAAAGGCAAAACATCTCTGACATGAAAAATTATGATTTTGCCAGATAAACTCACATTGATCTCACTTTTACTCTGAGATGCAGTATTCTGTGCTGATTCTGGAAGGAAAAAAAAAATCTCCTTTATAAACTGCCAACACTGGCATTTTCTGTGGAATCCAAGAAAAACTGCATTTCCTCTCTCCCCCGCCCTGCCCTTTCCCTTTGCAGATGGGATCTTTTGATGGCCCAGAAGTTNCATAGGCTGTGACTATAATTATTTTTCCGTGAATCTGTTTCTCTCCAGTGCTTATTTAAAGCCACACTGGCATCAGAGAAGGAGATGTGAGGTTTTGCTGTCTCTTAGGTACCCTCTCATGTCCTCCTGCTCTGTACTGCCCTTTAGAGAAAAGCCTTAAGTTGATAAATCCACAGCTATTTGGACCGTGAGATTAACAGAGAGGTTACACCTCATTCACCCTNGGTATATATTGTCCAAAAGGATATACACACAAACTGGAACCAAAACGCAAAATGAAAGAAATTTTAAAATTAAAGGCAAACATAATTGATAGGATTTGGCTAGTGCTTTCATTTCTGAAAAGGCAAAACATCTCTGACATGAAAAATTATGATTTTGCCAGATAAACTCACATTGATCTCACTTTTACTCTGAGATGCAGTATTCTGTGCTGATTCTGGAAGGAAAAAAAAAATCTCCTTTATAAACTGCCAACACTGGCATTTTCTGTGGAATCCAAGAAAAACTGCATTTCCTCTCTCCCCCGCCCTGCCCTTTCCCTTTGCAGATGGGATCTTTTGATGGCCCAGAAGTTCTCCACAAGGGACTGTCTGTCAAGCCTTTACTTTGCTCAGTAACAAAATAAAACCAGATCCTGGTAAGACAGTTCACATAAACTTACCCATATCTTCACAATTCATAAGCCTAATTCAGAAACTGCAGGGGAAAGCTGCAATGTGGGCACCCATTGTTTTCCCAACAGAGCTGGATTTACAGTGGGAGAACCTGACTGAAGTAAATGATCCCTGGTATCAGTTACTGATACCTGGAAGCNTCGAGGACAGCAACCCTAATATTTGTGCAAGAAGCTTTGCTTTCAATCATGTCTGGCTCAGCACTGTTTTTTCTTCTAAACAGTCCAAATCCATTGAAAATGGTAAAAGAAAGCCCTTAGTTCTTATCTATTTTATACACATACATGTAATTCTATACACCCCTAATAATTTATTCAATTGTTATTTTCACATACAGAGACAAAGGTTACTTACTGTGGACACTGGGAAAGCCAGGACACTGAAAAGAAGGTCTCTGCTGGAAATTATGCACTTAGCACACTGCAGTTTCTTAATTANTTGAACACACTTTGTGCTTGGGTTTGGAAATCAGGAGTATGAGATACTGAAAGAATGAGACTGTGCCTCTGTCCTGTGGGCACGGTGAGGATGCCTGGGGGGATATGACAGCAGCATCGTGAATACTGCTGTGCAGGGAAGATAAATTAGCCAGTCTCTCTGACTGCATCTCTGGCAGGACGTTTTTATCAAGCCAGCTGGCTGAGTTGCTTGAGGACCATGTTTGAGCAGTACTTCTCAGCCCTTTGAGATTCAGAGGTGGCTTCAANACACATCAGCCAGGAAGGACACCCCATAGAAGACAGCCTGCAAAAACTAAAGTAATTACACCTAATGAGGGAAACTCATCCAGCTTTCATTACCAGGTTCCTCAGTGAAATCTGTTCTTGCTCTTCAGGGAGCTATTTTGTTCGTGAGCTGCAAGCCCGCGTGAGGGAAATAGCTGTTGGCTAAATCTTTTTTACTAACTGAAACTGATTAAATAAAGTTGTTCAGGAGAGAACTTTAACAGTATCTCAGTTAATAGACTAAACAGAGATGTGTGATGTGATTCAGATGGGTGAAATAGAAGGACACGTTGAAAGCCAGATCCTTCACACTTCCTATGTTCATTGTTGACATTGGATGTATCTGAGCAGGAGAGAACAAAATACTCCAGGAAATGTTTCCTGTAAAGCAATTGCTAGGTAACTTTTCCTACCATTTAGCCAACACAGGCTCTTCTTTCCAGGGACTCATGGTGCAGTTGATATCAGTGTCAAGCAGTTCAAAATGCTATAATGTGAGAATTAGGTGCAGAAGTTAACAAAAACAGAACCTCATTTGCTGAACTCACAGGGATGCAATAAAGGATTTCAAGTGCTTAGAAGCAGAGATACAGACTTCGCTAACTAGAACTGAAGCTTTAATTAAATTTACATTAAATTATTTATAACTAATCAGTTTTAAGGTTGGGAGGCTGTGTTTTGGTTTGAGGGTTTTTTTCTTTCTTTAAATCATTTACAGGTAATGAAGGTGGCATTATTTGGGGAGGGTGCTAGGAGAATTTGGTAAAGAATTAGGTAAGTGCACAGTGCAAAACAGAATTCCTCAAATTATCAGAATATTGTGGTTTAAGCCAATATTGTTTTACTGATTGCTTCATTTTCTCTCTTAACACTACACAGCAGATCAAGATGAATGAGATTTGTCAGACAAGCAAAGGCAGAACCTGGAAGAAAAATATTTCTCCCACTGTCCTGCATTCAGCACCAAGTCAATTCAGTTCAGTTCAGTTCAGTTCAGTTCAGTTTAGTTAACTCAAACGGTGGCCTCTTCCTTTTAGGGCTAGGTTGTCCCAGAGTGATGCAACATGGGAAATGCACCCTACTGCAAACACTGGACCAGCCAGCAATACTTAAATGGAAAGAGGGTTACAGCTTTCAGGGTGACATCTATTTTGCCATGATCTTACTCTGAATCAGATGTTTATTTAGAGCAAAGTGTCTGATGTTGTGGCTGATTACTTCATCAATTTCTGAAAAAAAATGAGAAGGGTGGTGCTTGGGAGGGGACAGGACTAGTGCAATGCTTTTCCATCAGAAATTCCTTTATTATCAACATGTCTGAGGGGAGAAAGGGACTATGATTTCACCATGCCTGTTGTCAAACAAGGGCTTCTGCAAGCTTTAGTTTGCAGAGACAGTCTTCCTGGGCAGTTTATAGTTATCTGGAAACATCCCCATACATTTTGTGTCTTCCTAGCAAAGGGAAAAGATACATTCTTCCTTCTCTATCCTTGTTGCAGTCCAGAGAGTCACCACAGTAGACTGCAGCCACATGCCCCTGGGGGAATGTCTTCTCTCCCTGTGCAGACCCGTAGGAAAGGAGGAAGGAAAGTGTTGACACAGCCTGGGTAAGTGGCCCAGGGTCGTCAAGAACAAGTATCAGAGGTGGTGTCTCAGCCAATTCAGCTGCAAGTCCCATGTTTCCTATCAAGGCAGTGGGTAAACAGCCATATTTTTACATTAAAAAAACCAAAGTATCTTCCTTAGAACCCATATATAGTTTGGTTTAATTCTGAGGCACCCAAACCAACTCTTTTAAATGTGGGGTTTTCTCTCCTCATTATCAAAAATAGCCTCTCTAACTGCAGGTACTATCTTAGTCAGTAGAGATTCAGCCCTTCAAGTCATGAGCCTGGTTCAGAAAGTCCATGCTGGGCTGCAGTGTACTCAGACACAAATACGTATTCAAGACCCAGTCCTCAGCCTCAACGGGGCACCAATACTAAGTCCTTGAAGAGCTAAGAAAAGCCTGGTAATAAACAGAAGCTCTTGTCACACGCTGTAGAGTCAGCAGTAACTTTCTGTAAAAAGCATGAAAAATGAGCATGAGGGTGGTGATGGTCTGGTGACATATAGTGACTAATTGCCAATAAAGCAATTAGGGAGAAGCCTGGTTCCCAGAGGATGGAGCTATTATTATCCTGTTCATGGTTGGACTTACATTAATCATGGGACAGGAATAGGCCACTTCTTTCCCTGCTTCAAAGTTAACTAAAACAAACATTTCTGAAAACAAACAGTCCCCAAACAGCTACATTCTCAGTCTGGTAAATATTTTGTCATACACAAGGGAGGAAAATGTTATCTTCTCTATGGAGAATGCTTATCTGAACAAGTAACCTGACCCATTTTTCTGACTGAACATGGAGAACAACTCCTTAAGAAGTTTGAGCTCATCTTCAGGAACCTGGCTTCGTGGTGCTGTAGCTCTGCCCTTGTTCACCACTGTAGGTTCAAAGGGGTTTCAAACAGTTCAGTGTATTCAGTTCCTATATTTCCAGGAACAATGGAAGATTATACAAATAATTTTGAAGCCTGAAGACTGAACTTATTTAGAATCATCCCTAGTAATGCTCAGTCTGTCATTGTGCAACCCCAGCATATTTGAGTCAGATCTCCAAACCCATACAGATTATTCCCACAAGAAAAATGCATTCAAACCTTGCAGTCCTCCACTAAAGGGAAAATGTTGACATTAAAAATAAGAAAATTTACATGAAAAAGTCAAATTATTCCAGATGTCCTGTGAATTTCTCAAGCAGCAGTGCTGGCACTCACAAATTCATTGCAGTCACTCATGTAATATAAATCCGCTGGCTGTAAATAGAGAGGATTCCCTAAAGTATTCCCACATGAACAGAAGGAAGACTGGAAGCATTCAGAAAGCTAATGATTAACACAAAGAGGAGACTATGGTTATGATTATCCCTGTTGGAGAGTGACTGCTTTCCCCTCTAGACCCTTCAGAGTTCCATGGTGCTAGGTGCTGTAAGAAACATTTAATTTAGCCAGATTGATTTTCCAAAGTAAAACTCACAGTTAAAGACAAACCTCAATTTTTATCTGTTGCAGTGATCAAAAGGGTGTTTCTGTTTCACTAACCTGACATGATTTACTTTTGTGTATAAGATCTTGCCATGTGTGTATATTGAAATCTCCAGCTAGTACAAATAAATCAGGCTCCAAGCTCTGCCCATAAGGGAGGGATAAATCCAATATTCTGAGCAAGTTATTAGACGTAACAGTCAACATTTAGTGTAGATGCACATCCATTCATCTGATATCCTGGAAAACATTTATACTAAATACTGGACCTATTTTGAACTAAATACAAAACAGCTTTTAGGAGAATTGAAAAGTATTTCCATTATGAAAGGTAAGAGTGTAAGAAATAAATTGGGGCAGGAATGAAATTAATAGTTTTTAAAGATGCAATGTGCTTATTATGTAGTGATTTACTAATAGATCTACAGCAGTGAGCAGATTTTTACGAGGCAATGAATGATTCAGCTTGTACTCTTGTACAGATGAATGAATACAAAACTGTTTTTATCTGTCAATTCTGCTCATTCAATAATCAGTCAATGAACTCCTTTGATACAAAAGCCACTTATCTTTCCCTCCCCCCCCTACAAAAATATTTCCTTTATGAATCTTGATTGCTATGATCATTAAGAAGACGAGTCTGAAATAATGTCAGAGCTGTAACTCTCTTGGGAGAACCACATGACTAGAAAGGAATTGAATGAGGTGCTAAAAGAGGGTCAAATCTTTCAGCATCCCTCCAGTAGAGCTAGGAGACAAGTGGCATTTCTGTCCCCAGAAAATGTCACTTTTCCCAGTATTTCCATTTCAGATCAGAACAAGCTGGCCACAGCAGCTTTCCACAGAAGGAAATTTTTAAATTCCAAAGAGACCAGAAAAATTTTGGAGGGAAAATTTCCAAGTGATTCAGACAGCCAGTGTCAGAAGC
Source organism: Neodrepanis coruscans (assembly GCA_013400695.1). Taxonomy (NCBI): domain Eukaryota; kingdom Metazoa; phylum Chordata; class Aves; order Passeriformes; family Philepittidae; genus Neodrepanis; species Neodrepanis coruscans. The sequence goes on along the minus strand of VYZS01043153.1, from coordinate 23,834 downwards.
CAGGCAATCAGAGTCTGGCAGGACACAGGCAGAAGAGCTGGACTAAGGCTGTGTGCCTGGCTCTGGGGAAATCTCCAAGGCACCACTCAGCCCTGTCCAGTGCAGCAGATCCACTGAACCAGAACAGCACTGTGTGAAGCTTTTGCTGCTCTTCTTCACCATGACTATATCTCCCAACATCCCTGCTGTTGTTTCCTGGGACAGCTTCCAAACTGGCAGAAATTTAATGCATGGGAGGGATGTACACCTGATGGATATGTGTGATTGACAGCCACCTTCTGTTCCTTGATGTCCCTCAGCGGCAATGGGAACTGTCTTAATGCCAAGCCATGGGACAACTCTTTTAGGTCCTGTGGAGCCCCACAGAGAGCTCCAGAGCACCCAGAGACATATTGTCTTCTCATCCTCTTCCTGTCTTATACAGCAGCTCAAGAATCTTTTACCACCATTTTCTCAGTTCAATGGGATATGCCAGGATGAGGGCATTTCTTTTCCCTATCTCCTTTCATTTTTCAACAATCCTTTCTTGAAAAAAAGCACATCTCTGTAGAAGGATTGCCTGCCATGAAAGAGTAATTTTACATACCCTGTCCCATTGCCACATTTTCTGTATGAGAGATAGGTAGCATCTTCAACCATCTCTCTGTCAGCTGACAGCTTCATTTTAGCATCAGGATCAGATCAATGAGTGTTTAAAAGACAGGAGACAAAGGACTGGGGAAGTGGAGCAAGGACTCTCACTCTTGGAGATTTAATAAGGCCTGAGCTGTTTAGCAGATCTCTAAATGAGCTGGCAAAGGGAGCAAATACTGAGGTGGTAAACCTTTGTGATTTTTTTTTTCCCCTGTCAAAGTGAAGCCTGATGGTAAAATTGCCAAAGAATCTCAGGATACTGAGTGCCTGAGAGATCAAATAATAAGCAAAAATCAGTGTTGATAAATGCAATGTAATGCATTTTAGAAAAAAAAAAGGCAGCTTCAGCTATATATTTTCCAACAGTGGGTTCTAAATTAGCTATTGCCATCCAGGAAAGAAATATTGGACTCACTGTGGATACTTTCCTCAACTTGCCATCTTGTTGCCTACCAGTGATCAAAAAAGACAAATGGAGATTTAAGAGTTGTCAAGAAGAGATAAACAAGAGATAAACAAACAAGGAAACATCTTTAGGCCACTGTATAAATCTAACTATGCTCATAACTCCACCACAGCAGCCTCCCCTCTCCTGAAAACTAGAAAAACTGCTTTAAGGAAAGAAGCAACCCTTTGTGAAGAGAGATGAAAAAGGCTTGGACTTCCAGGTTCCAGAAAAGAGTAACTGAGAGGAAATTCTGGTAGGCGTCTCTAATGAGTGGTAAAGAAAATGTGAATAGGGATGGATGATTAAACTACAAACCAGAAATAAAGAGGAATCCAGGTTAGTTGTCAAAAACCTGGTTTACACCAACAAAATGAACTGCTCTTTCAGACAAGGCACTTTTGCCTCAGGTCACACATGGTAAGAAAAGTACTGGAAGTATGAAAAGGCATGTTTTTCCTTTAGATAGATGAAAGAAAGTCTTTGAATAGGTATTAGCTGCCTTGGCCTGGATTTATTTTCTGTCTGGGTTAGTGTATTAGGTTTGTTTGGCTAGGTTTTGGTAGTGGAGGGGTGGGGAGCTACTGGGTTGACTTATTTGAGAAGCTGCCAGAAGCTTCACCCATGTCAAGTAGAGCCAATATCAGCTGGCTCCATGATGAACCCACTGCTGGCCAAGCCTGAGCCAATCAGGAATGATAATAATGCCTCTGAGATAACATATTTAATAAGAAAGAAAAAAAAATGTTCTTGTGTAGACAAAGATGGCAGCCAGAGAAGAGCAGAGTGAGAGCATGTGAACAACAGTGCAAACACCAAGGTCAGTGAAGAAGAAGGGGAAGGAGGTGCTCCAGGTGCCGGAGCTGAGGTTCCCCTGCAGACCATGGTGAAGACCATGGTGGAGCAGCTGTGCCCCTGCAGCCCATGGAGGACCACAGGAGTGCAGAGATCCACCTGCAGCATATAAAGGAGCCCACACCAGAGCAGGTGGATGTTGGAAGGAGACTGTGACTTTGAGGAGGCCCATGTTGGAGCAGGGTCCTGGCAGGGAGCTGCTGACCTGTGGGGAAAGGAGCCCACACTGGAACAGGTTTTCCTGGTAGGACCTGCGGCCTGTGGTGGACTCACGCTGGAGCAGCCTGTGTCTGAAGAACTGTTGCCCATGGGATAGACTTCATACTGGAAAAATTTGTGAAGGACTGTCTCCCATGGCAGGGACCCCATGGGAAGGAAGGGATGGAGTCCTATCTCTGAGCAGCAGCAGAAACAACAATTGACCATAACCCCTATTTCCCATCTCCCTGGGCTGCTGAGGGGAAGGCAGTAGAACATGGAAAGAGAGGCAAGGGGGGTGGGGGTGGGGTGGGAAAGGGAAGGTGTCCTTAAGATTTATTTTACTTTTAATTCCCAAACTCTGATTCTGTTAGTAATAAATTTAATTAATATATCTACTTGGAGTCTGTTTTGCCTGTGATGGTGATCAGTAAGGGATCATGGTCCTTATCTCAACCCCATGAACCTTTTGTTATATTTTCTCACCTCTATCCAGCTGTAGAGTGGAGTTAGAGAGTGGCTTTAGTGGACACCTTGTGTCCAGCTAGGGTCAAAGCACTACAGTTAGGATGTTTGTGGGATGGTGAAGCAATGGAAAATTCATTTTATGCTTATATGTGCTCTCGTCTTGTGCAGCCTTTCCCTGATCATCCACTGATGATCACTAGAGGAAACTAGACGATAATTTCAATGGGTATTTCTGCATCTCAGAGTACTGTGAGATGGGTTACTTGCTTTATCCTCTTGATCTCATGATTTAGAGCTGTGTCATATACTGGGTGGTAGACCTCTTTATGATGGTGCCAGGGGCTGGGTGTGGAGATGCTGTTTTGCCTGAACGTATGGCTGATACTTTAGCCGGGTGAACTATCCCACAAAAATATACACAGACAACATAGAAATTAATGATACAAATGCGATGATACATGCGCTCATCCTTCCACAGCCAGACTGGCCACTGAGGAGAGCACTATGGCTCTCTAACCCCCAGGTCGTTGTAGCCACTTCACATGCCATTCACTGCCTCTTGGTTGCAAATGTTTTAGAGTCACAGAATGGTTGAGGGTGGAAGAGAACCAAATTTCCTACCCTGCTGAGGGTCTCCAAAAGCCCCACTTGGTGCTGGGGAGCCTTTAGGCTTCCATTGAACTCCACCATGAGAACTCTTCCCTCTGAAGAGTAGAGACAAACATACCTTGGACCAGAGCTCCCACTGATATTAACTCTGACAGTCACACATAATAGTTGTAAAGCTACAGGGGTCCTTGTGGTCATCCTTCAAGTTAGTAAGTGTCCCTGAACTTTTTTCCCTTGGAGGAAACCTAGCCGCAAGCCTGGCCTTTCCACCCCACCACTACCATTTCCATGAGTTGCTGCCAAAGCCCCTGGACTCCAAATAAGCATTCTCCCCTGGGGTATATCACATGCTTTCACTTTAATTTCTCTCCTGTGAAATGTTAACATATTAGAGAAACCAGAATAAATTACAGTCTATGGTTTTCTGTGTACTTTTAGGAAATGTAGCAACCAGTTGATAGCACTGCTAAAACTCATGTAGTAATACTACAAGCACCTCTCTCTACAGGCTGGAATTTCTTTCTCTGATATTCTCAACCGATTGTCAAACTAAGAATATACTTTGAATGGCTCAATTAGCACTGTGCTCTGCTTTGTTTTACCTTTTCCATAATTTACAGGACATAAAAGCCTATTTAAAAAAATTGAAGTAAAATTCCAAGAAGCATTGTAATGCATTGAATTAAAGGTTACAAAAAAGGCACTAATCTTGCATGTGTTCTGGCTGGACATACACCTACTTTTCTCTCCCTCTCCTCACTGACAGATTGTCTCTTTTACAAGGAGGCAGCCAGCTTCAAAGTACTTTCTGAAAGCCAAGCAGCTCACTAGCCAATATTTTTTCTTCGTGAAACCTGTGAATACATTTCACAGTACAAGCATGGCTCCCTGTTTAGTTTCCTTCGGGGTATAAACTGTTAAAGGAAGCAGTTTAACAGCAGCAAATATACCAGCTGCATGTGTCTTGAGGCGCAGATGGCAGAAAAACAAATAGACATATTGGTATCAATGTACAACACGATTTGCTTACCAGATTGAGGACTGTCAAATATTTCCACTGCCCACCGTAAAGGAACACTTCAGATGGCCGCTCTTCTGTTCTTACGTGTGTTATGGAATAAGTAACAAAAAAATACCAGACAAAAGCAAGGCAATGGTATATGGCGAGAGTAGAGATTTCCATGCTTTAGCTAAGAGCAACTGATAATTGTTCCGAAAGCAGCTTTTCTCTTAAGGTCTTCAGTTGCTGTTCATGGGATATGGCAGGACAGGAGGATTTTCTTCAGAGCAGACTCAGGATACGATGCTACTTTCCTTTTGTCGAGAGGGAAAATCACAAGGCTGTGAACTTTGCTTCTATTTGTTTCCCTTTTCACTGTACAGATAGGCTGGGGGGAAGGGGATTGAGAAGAACAGGCTTATTCCTCGGATTTAAATGCTTTGCTCAAGATTAAAAAAGATTAGTTACAGAGTTACATAAGTTTTGGGTTGGTTTATTTTTTGCAAATGTGGGGGAAGTTTTGCTGCTGATTTTGTGTAATGGCCTGTCATGTGTCAGGTAGCAAGTGAAAACAAGCAGCATTTGTCTCACTTGTAGCTGTAGATGCAGCCATGTCTCCAGCTCAGTTTAGGAAACCCCTGTGACTGTTTCTTCCTTGTGCCAAAGAAGTGGGAAACATAATGGTCTGTGAATGAAAACCCTAGTTTATCTGTTGATAGGCTATGGAAGCAGCAAGGAAGGTGAAACAATTTGTAGGCAAAGGTTCTTGGGGTTGAAAAACACTGTGGATGTTAACTTTTTTTTTTTTTGTGGGAAAAGGCTCTGCCATCTTTACACTGCTCCTCACAGCTGGGATTCATCACAGCCGTGCATGGCAGGTTGGACAAACCCTGAGTTACTTTGAAGCTCTGGCAGGGATGGAGACACAGGGCAAAGGCCTTGGGTGACAAACACAAAGTGCTGAGCAGCAAGTCTTAGCCCCTTGCCTCTTTATCTGCTGCTGTTTACCTTCACACATCCCCTCTTCCCTGGCACAACATTATCTCACCATCAGGGCTGGGTGAAGAACAGAAGAAATAATACACAGTAACACTAAAATGAAGAGAAAAAAAAACCCATGGAAGTGCCCATTTTCCCCATCTCTCCTGCCTCACTAAACAGACCTAATTAGCACTAGAAAACATGTACTGCATTTCCTAGAGTTTTCATAATTACTATGCTGTCAGCAGTAATTGCCACCTGAGTGTTTTACGGGAGCATTGACAGGGAGTGGGTATCACACCCCAGCCCACAGCTGGACCTTCTTCATGCAGAATGGGGAGATTGAATGCTCTTCTCACCTCTGCAGATGTTGCTCCAAGGGGAAAAGCTGGGCTTCAGCCAAGCAATAAGGGATTTCTTTTTTTCCCCTTCTAACTGACTGACAGGCAGCATTGAGCAATCTGCTGTGTTTTGGTTTGGCTTGTTTTTTCTCTTGCTTTTTTTTTCCCCTTTGAACTGGACGTAAGGCTCCATGTGGGATAATTTCCTATGAACTCAGACAGCAATGTGCATGTGTGTTGGGAAACAGAGCTTGCACTAAGACACTTCAATATTCTCCTGTGTTTCATTGCCTTCTCCCCTAACTGAGATTCTTGCATCAAGATTCCCCAGATATTCCAGCCAGCACAATCCCAATGAAATATTGTTGCCTCACTTAGGAAAAATAAAGATGTAGAGCCTTTTGTGGTTGAGGCTGGAGGAGAAAACCCTTTGCCAGGAAAAAAAAAGTGTTTTGTATTCTGACAATGTCACCAGTTGTTTCATAGAATCATTGAATCCTAGAATGGTTTGGGTTGGAAAGGACCTTACAGATCATCTGGATCCAAGTCCCCTGCCATGGACAGGGATACCTTCCACTAGATGAGGTTTCTCAGCCTTGTCCAACCTGACCTTGAACACTTTGAAGAGATTGGTCACCCGCAGTTTCTCTGGGCAACCTTTTCCAGAGCCTCATCATCCTCACAGTGAAGAATTTCTTCCTAATATTGAATCTAACCCTATCCTCTGTCAGTTTAAAGCCATTCCACCCTGTCCTGTCTACATGGCCTACTACATGGCTTTGTAAAAAGTCCCTCTCCAGCTTTCTTGCAGGCCCCCTCTACTTATTGGAAGGCTGCTGTAAGGTCTCCCCGGAGCCTTCTCTTCATGCTGAACAACCCCAACTCTCTCAATCTGTCTTCACAAGAGAGGTGCTCCACCCCTCTGATCATTTTGGTGGCCTCCTCTGGATGTGCTTCAGCAGGTCCATGTCCTTCTTATGCTGGGGGCCCCACAGCTGGATGCAATACTGCAGGTGGGGTCTCACAAGGGCAGAGTAGAGGGGAAGAATGACTTTCCTTGACCTGCCTTTGCTGCAGCCAGGGATACAATTGGTTTTCTGAGCCATAAACACACGTTGCCAGGTCATGCTGAGCTTCTCATCAAGACCCTCCAGGTCCTTCTCCACAGGGTTGCTCTCCGTCCATTCTCCTCCAGCCTATATTTGTGCTTGGAATTGCCCTGATCCAGGTGTAAGACCTTGCACTCAGCCTTGTTGAACTTCAGGAGGTTCACATAGGCCCACCTCTCAAGCCTGTCCATGTCCCTCTGGGGAGCATCCCTTCTCTGCAGTGTGTTGACTGCCCCACAAAGCCATCAACAAACTTGCTGAGGATGCACTCAATCCCACTGTCCATGTCCCACTGTCGTGGGGTGAAAACGAAAGTAAAACCGGTCTTTTTTCCTACTGTGCAAGGGGGCCATCGGCATGCCCAGAGCCGGTGGGGGGGGGCTGCGGGCAGCGCCGGTGCCCGCACCCACGTGATTTTGGTAGCCCCTTTCCCCTGCTGTGTCCGTGCGGGGCGGCAGCAGGGGGAGCAGCAGCAGCAGCACCAGCAGCGGCACAGCACAGTGCAGCTCAGCTCGACACGGCGCGCAGCGACCCCATGGCAGAGGACCCCTCCCCACTGGCGGCTGTGGCCATGGCGGCAGCACCAGTGGCGGCCACAGCGGCCGCGGCAGCAAAACACGGCACAGCATGGCACGGCTCAGCCCGGCGGGCACGCTGTGGCAGCGCGCAGTACCTTCCGGGGGG